>JAVQJL010073071.1:0-18555 GCA_036024295.1 Nannoperca obscura | reverse complement strand
AAAGAGAAAAAAAGAAAAGTTTGAAAGTGTGGTGTACGGCGTGTTTTCCCACGCATGCGCAGTTGATGCTGTTGGTTCGCAGACAAGTCCGCGCGGTCATACTTGATTGCCCGGTACGCATTCGTACGCGCGGAGCCGTAGCGGACTGCTCTGATGACGTAATGCGCACACTGGCGGACGGCTGCGGACACGCGGACGCGGAGGGTATAATACCGGCTTAATGAGATAGCAGCTAAAACGGAGCGTTCAGACAGAGGGTGAAAAGAGGTGCTGCAGCAATAGTCAGTATGAGTAAAATAATGTTTTTTTAACATTAAGGCATGTTAACCTATTTTAGTAGAACACCCAAATAGAAGTATGAACTTGAAAATGAGCATGTTATGTCCCCTTTAACTCTGTTTTTGGTCTCCACCACCTCGTTAGCTGCCAAATGCTACACTATGTTCTCTAGCTAGTCTCTAACTGTGTCTGCCTGCTGGTTGCTGCTGAGCAGGTAGTGGACAGTGATTTTTACAGCTTCTTCTCTGAATGTGACGCTCTGAGAGAGAACCAGAACAGATAAACAAGGAGCTGAAACTAAAGCTCCGGAAAAATTCAGCTGATGATTCTCTGTGGATTCATCACTACTAATGACCACCATCACATTGTTTCACATCATTGAATACGTTGGTATAGAAATATTGACCGTAGAAATTATAACAGACTTCTAAATATTGTTGACATCATCTGTTGGACTGAAGAGGTGCAGCTGTACTTGCCCAGCCCAATGGTCTGGCAACTTCATTATCACATACAATGTGTAACTCCATTGGACCTTAAAATTAGATCCAAATCTTCTACCGTCCAATAAATACTGTCAAATAGACATTTACCTTGCATCAGTAACTACATTCACAAGTTAACCCCTGGATACTGTTGAGCCTTTGACACTGAAGAGCATTAAAACATCCTAAATTACCAGAAATGTACAAAACTAATTTATGATTTTTGTACAGTGCAAGTGTCTGTACACAAAGACTGGTGCAGGTCAAATGTAACTCCAGGGGGTCAAATCAGGGCAAAGGGTAGCTAAGGGGAATCCTGAAACATCCTGTACATCGGCATCGTACAGTATGGACAGAGTTCAAGGGGAACTTTGACACTGCCCCTGCTGTTACCAGTGTCCCACCTTGGCGGGCTCCTATAGACCTCTCAGGTATCCTGGGGGAATCTGGAAGCAGCAAAAGAGTAAAACTGTGCAGAGGCATTATTGTATGGTGTACACAGGAAACAGAAGTCACAGGGTACACGTTCAAGCACATCTATTCAAAGTTCAAACATAATGTCATGTGGAGACAAGCTGGCATGAAACTCACCTCATGTCATGTTTGTCTGAACATCATGGCATGTGTTTGGGAAAAAAGAATTATGAATATTGTCAGTGATTTACAGAAATACTTAAATATCCAGTTGGGATGAAATCTCTCCTAAACATAAATAGTCTGTGTGTATAAATAGTACTTTACTTCCTTGGCAGCTTTCTACTTTATTAAAACTGACAAAATGATAAGTCAGACTTATCAGGTTTTCACTAAAGGAGACTGTGCATGTGACAGTTCAAAATGTGCTAAACAAAGACAGAAATGCACCAGATGAACCTGGACTCTGGGGGGTAAGGGTTGACTATTTATCAGAAACACCTCTCAGCGCTCTGCAATACAATTCAAGAACAAGGACACCAAGTCTTAGATGAAAAGGTCTGTCAGGACAACGGATGGAGGAGAGGCACGTATGCACTCTCGTTCTTTATTTTCATCTTCTGTCTCTTTTGTACTCCTCCTCCTCCCCCTCCTCATTTCTGTCCTGCTGTTTGGATCATACCCTCTGTGTGGAAACAGGTGGTGCTGCACTACACACAGCTGCTGTTACCAATCCACAACCCGAATACTTAATGCATGTGTAGGGTCAACTGCATGAAATGTGGCTTTGAGCTCAAATCATGCTTCCTGAGTAGAGAAGGCACATGCTGCTTGAACTCATGTGTCCTGAACCACAGCAGGTAAACACTTCTTCCTGTCCCACTTTCACCAACTCCCAACAGTTATGTACATGTGTCCTTAATCCTCCTCCACAGTCCCAGCCAGGCTTTTCAGATGAACTGCTTTTTCAGTTTTTCCTCGCGACGCAATGGGCTTCAGTAATAAATGTGCTCGTGTCGATCACACGTGTTTATTATTTTCATGTTTGAAAAGGAGAATTTAACGTTCACTTCCCTTCTTTGTTTAGACAATAATGCAAAATGCATAGGCCTCCAGATGTTCTCCAGATGTTCACTGACAAATGCCACTGTCACGCAGGCATTAACACATCACTGTGATGCAAATACATGTTCCTCTGCTTAACAGATGTGTGTGTGTGTTCAGTTTTATACTTCAGAAGACACTGATCCACTGTGAACCTGTTATCTAAAATCTGGCTACCAGCCAGCTCAAATCTGAAGTGGGCAGTCATGGTCCTCCATCTTTCATCTAGTGCCACAATCCAACAAAACCTTCTACTTATACACTAGGCATTAAAATCTAGTTTCCATGAAACTGACCAGGCTTCCCACAAGATGAAGCATTTAGATTGTTATAACCTTTCCAGACTGGCGTAAATAGGGAAGAGGGAATCAGGGGCAGGTGAGCACAGGAGAGCAGGTGTGGGAAATGAAGGACACAAGGACAGGAACAAGACAGGCCAGACAGGAAGGATTTCAAAATAAAACAGGAAACAGACACATAACAGGATGTAATAGCTACTGCCTCACTACAAGGGGGGCCCAACGAAATCACAACGGTTTGTGGTCCTGGCTTCACAATGGTGGAACAAGATCCCCATCAACCTCAGGACAGCAGAAACTCTGGACATCTTCATTCACATACTGAAAACGCACCTGTTCAAACTGCCCCTTCTTTTTTTTTTTACTTACGTGATACTTGATACTTGCATGATTGTTGTAATTTGTTGACAACATTGTTGAATGCACTTATTGTAAGTTTCTTTGGATAAAAGTGTCAGCTAAATAAATGTAATGTAAAAATGAATTACACACATGGGTAGGCCTAAAATGTGTTATGCCTTGTTACACTTGTATTTCTTTTGACTGCTATGTTACTGCCAATTAGGATTTAGATCTTCCAACTCAGACCGTTGAACCCCATAGAGCAGATGTGTTGATCATGCTGATCATCAGACACTCACTATGGGTTCAGAGGTTGGCTAACTTCATCTGGAGCCATCTCAAGCCATCTCATTATCAAAATGGCTTATGATAATAACCAATAACCATTAGTTGTATACTCTAAAAGCATATTATGTTATGTTGCAACATGTTTTATGATATGGTTGTGCTAACATCATAAACCATCAAATTACTCTTGTCATCAGTTGCCTTTTTATGTCACTGGCATGGACATGGACAAAAAATCCTATGTTCTCTACATTGAAGGAATCTGCAAATTAACTTTAATTTTAACATGATCAATTCATTTTTTTTTAAAATTCAAATTATTCAAAGTGAGTTCTGCATGCATATAAATTGATAGTATAGTGCGTTTGTGTCAGGTGAAATGGTGCTGAAGGGTCTTTTTTGCTCTGTGAGCACCATCTGGTGGTAAAAAGCTGATCAGCTGATATTCTTGGTGAGAATTAAAAAAAACTAAGCACAGGTCAAATTACGTCCAGGCTTATTTAATTGGTTCAAAGAGAGCAGTGGAAGCACTGTCACTAAATTAATACATCATTAACATTAAATTGTAGCCAAAAGCAATTGACAAAACATAAAAGACAAGTTTGATTAAAATTAATTCCCTCCATTCCCTGTAATGTATCTCCAATATTTCCTCCAGTTCACAGTGGGTTAAGCTTACAGAAACAAATACTGCACTTACTGTTTAAATCAGTCGCACACCAGATTACCCCACAGAAGTGATGCAAACATGACGGGTTTCAACTAACATTTCAACCTTCTAAAGTCACCCTGAGTTTTTCCACACAGACCTGCTTCACTCACAGTGCTCACTATGGAACTCATCTCTGGCAAGTACTCCAACTTACCTGCTCCACCTGCTCCACCTTCACTTAACTCTCAAAGACAAAACCTCTAAAACAAATCGAAAAGCCATGAGGAAATACACAGACCAGAAGACATGGTACAGCAGACAAAACATGAGGTGACATGTCGATATTAACATGGGAGAGCACAGATTTGACAACGTGACAATTCACACGGTACACTGCACGTGCACAGGTGCACACATACACACACATCGTGAACACAGAATGATGGCAGCAAGCGGTGATAACAAAGTGCAGAGTAATATCAAATCAAATGTTTAGTGCACTTATATCCAAACCATGTGTAGATACATTACCGGTCACCCTGAGCAGTACTACCTGCCACACACATCTCAGGTTAGGCTGGTATCTTTTCAAACAATCTAAGAAGTTCTGGGTAAAAAGTATTCAGTGACACAGGAAGGTCTATAGCTGCTAAATAAATGTGTTTAAAATTAATTACACACACAAAAAGAAAATCTATGTTAAATAACTGCAGCTTGAAAGTCCAGCTCTCTTTTTCTCATAAAAGGACAGGAGATTCAAACTGAACACAGTGCAGATGATCCTCAGAAAGATTCAAATCGCAGTTATTAAAGAAGCTGTTTAGTGACTTCCCCAGCTGTCTTCTCACAGACGGGCTTCCATGAGGAGTTAGACTGCATCAGACTGTTAGTGTCCATGTTACTGGATTCCTCTTTAACATCCTGAAGAATTCCATCCGTCCTCTACAGACTCTACTTTGAATACTTAAAGGCCAGCTGCATGGGAAAGAAAACAAAGTTTGCTGTAACAAAAAACAAATGCTTATTATTCAGATCTGAACTCTAGTATCTTTATTATCATCAATTCTTTCTCTTGTAGAAATTGCTGTATGTCACCTTGTGAGCAGTGTCTGCAAACTGCTGGGCTTTTTGCATCAGCTCCACGGTCTTGTCCTCAGCACGAGTCAGTCTGTCTCCGCGCTCCCCCAGAGCCACGTTCACCCTATGGACTACATTACCCATAGTGCTGCCTGTGGCACGCTGCCCGGGCTGACCTGTTCATGCACACAAAAGAAGAGAAAGCAAGCAAAGAGAAATGTAGTCATGCGAGCCATTAGTGTGTTGAAGGTAAGTGATCAATAAAATGTAGAACCAAAGATCTGCAAATACATTAGCATTCATCCTCTGGGGACCATCAATATCCACAGTGAGCACTGTCATCACTCACGTCATGCGGGGATGATTAATATGCATCTAACACCATAAAAAGAAACACGTCCACAACTTGTGGCCAACATGTTGACAGACAGATGGATGGACAGACACGGACCAAGGAGAGGACTTCCAAGTGTGAACCATCACATTTCTGAAGCGTCCCTGGCATCACCTCGCATCATCCCAGCTTCTGTTTCACTTCAGCTGACAACTTCAACATTGCTGCTGCAGCTTCAAATATATTTCAGAGGTGTCTCATATTCAGTAACTGCGTAGAAACAACACACTGGACCACAAGGGGAATATTTACTGGCACCTCCCGTGTCCTTCCCCCCTCCCATCATGTCTAAAATGGGACATATTTTAGAGCTGATGGCAACTCTACCAACACAATTATGACTTTTCTGTATCTTTAACTGTCAAATCACCTGTTCAGCAGGTATTACCCTGCTGAAGTGGCTGTGAGCCCTGACCTCTAAAGACAATGTCCCCATCTGGTTCACCGTAGCATCATACTGTACTGTCACTGTCAACAGCACCACATGTCCACAGGTCGACTGGGGTTAAGCGAGTGTTGTTGAATCGCAACGTGGTGCCTCACTGTAGCCTGGCACGTCTCCCACCCATTACACTGCCCCTGTTAGTGGGTTCAATTGTGCGCCGCGCTCACTGTCAGTCTCAGAGCCACGGGCCTCCTAAAGACCCGCTATTGTACCGACCTCCCTGAAAATAAACAAAGTCTTCTCTCATCTGACCGCCACATCACAGAGAGGCCTTTCTGCTGCAGCAGAGAGGTGCAGCGCAGTGAGGACAATAGACAAGAGGGGAAATGACCCAGAGAGACACAAACCCAGGATGATATGACCTGAGCAGTCATGGGCATGTACAGTGAAGGTAGGGAAGAAACCTGGGCCAGGTTCCTCTGGAAATGCAGGAAAGTGCCCTATTAAAATTCTAAAAATCCCTTCCTGTTTAGTGAAGATGAGTGTTGGTAATGTTTGACACCTCGATTCCTCTGAGCATTTTCTTTGCAGGAGTTTTTAATGGATTGGAGATGCTAATGGACTCTGACACCTCCCTCTGCTAAATATCCATTTAGGGTAGTAGCTAGAAATTCTTAGCACCCTGACAGAATGATGCCCCCCCCCCCCCCCGCGGGGCACTGCAGTGTTTTTCAGTCGTCTGTCTCACGCTTCAGACGGAACAGCTTCTATTTGAATCAATTTAGCAGTCTACACATGCCACATAACCGCTCACACTTCAGTCACACTTCACACGCTTACACGTGACCTGAGTGTATTTTTATGTTTCAGGTCTGCTTGTGTGCGTTTCATGTGTACTCTTGTACTACAGGAATTGTGTGTGGACTGCTGAAGCCTCATATTAGCTTCACGCACGCACACGTGCACACACACACACACACACACAATCTGACACAGTGACCATCTCAAAAGAAAGTAAATATATTGTGTAGTCTGATACTGCACTAGCCACATCCAGACGTTGATTTTAATTTTAATAGGCGCAGCCCCAATGCAACAAACAAACAAGAAGCTGACGACCTGCAGTGTTAATCCTTTACACAAACATTCTGATAAACAGCTTTGTATTTACCATCGCCTTTAATATCAAATCTCTTAATATGATAAGATATCACCATATTGATATCACCATGACGTCATCAGGGTTATATTCTCTTGCTGGACAAAGCAGAAGACAGAAGACTGACTGGTAAACATATAGGATCAGTAAGTAAATGCCCCTTCAGTCACTGCCTTACCTCGACCCGGTGAGTGACTTTGGTTTGCAACCATCATGTTCTTCATACGATTCAAAAATGCTTTGCAGCGGTAGATGACCAGATTCATGGTGCAGGCGTCTGAAAGAAGGAGACAACACATTACAAGAAATGCTTGCCAGAGTGTCATAAAGCTCAGTAATCGTGTGACACCACCTCCTGTGAGCTTGGACTGGCAGTTGATGAACTCTGCCTGTCTGGGAGGAACGTAGCTCTTCCGTCGGGCCTGCAGGGATCTGGATGCAGCTTTCGGTGGGGAGTCACTGGGACCAGCTCCAGCCTCGTGACTTGCTCTCCCCTGGCGGCCCAGCTTGCCTAGCTTCCCGGGCTTCCCCAGACTCCCCGCTTTCCCCTCCCAGTAGGTCTGGCAGGCGTGGTACAGGATCTGGACAAAGATACACTTCTCTGCCGATGAGCTGGCCACCCACTGGTCCACAGCATTGTCGAACACCAGGTCAAACTCTGGGCTGTCCTGGAGGAGGAGGGTACTGCAGGATCAAGTTGGCATGCAATACAACTACTGATAAGAACAAAACAGTTTGAACGCTGCTGACCTTGTTGGGGTTGATGCCGTTGACCTGTCGGAGCTGCTCCACCGTCCACTGGGACCTCCTAGTGAAGGAGGAGGAGCCACCAAACTTCTTCACCTTTGTAACGAGGAGCTGATGTGGCTTTGTGTTGGTCACTGGGTAAACAGATTATATACAAGAAATGACAACTACCATGGAACAAGAGGTTTGCATAATAACTGCACAGAAGACAGTGGAAATGCTCTACTGACAAATACATTCTACAAGGTGTTCAGTATGTGAATGAATGAACATATCTTTAACATGGAATCGTCACACTGAACCAACTATACTGACTTATCATCGTCACTGACTGAATCATCAGCTTTTAGCACGTTCTTTTTTACTTCCCAGTACGTTAATGGTTAGGTTGTTTAATATTGAATATACAATCTTTAGTATTTAATATTAAACAGAAGACAGTGAGAAACAGTGCGTTTACTTACTGATGAACATACTAAGTATCTTTTAACAGTGATGCGTTCGCTTACTGTTGTACATACTGGTATCTTGCTGTTGTATCATACTGCTGTATGTACTAAAACACAGTTGAACAGGGTTGTGATTAACAACATTATGGGTGACTCTTTGAACTGAGCTGAACGAAACTGTATCTCTACCGTGAGCAGGGCAACATCGTTTAAAAATCATATTATTCATGTATTAATTTACGTACCTTCCACGGCACATTTAGATGTGATACGTTTGGGCCACTGAAGGCATTTGGTGAGGGCTAGCAAGCTGTCATGGTTAAAATAATGTTGACTACTGGCAGGAGAGCAGAAACGCTTTGTTGACAGCTTTGCAGCTCTATGACAACATCACACTGCCACCAGCTTTGAGTTAAATTTCACACCATAGCAGCTAGAGCTCCTAAACACACTGAAACGACTAATGCTGTGTCCAGTGTCATTTTTCTCAGGAGGAATATCTCCAAGATAATGAATTCAAATAATAAGGGAGCAACAACCGATGCCGAAGTCTGTTTTGGCTCAATGTTGATGGAACTTTGAGTGTTTAATCATAATGCATTTTGAATTGATACATTTGAAATTCAATCTATGAATAATCAAATGTATATGTGATGCTATTAACAAAAACATAAAGTTAGTTATAAAATTATTATAAATTAATAATTCCATTTTACTTTTGTCTACATTACTTTTCACAGTTTGTGTTTGTCCACACTTGAACTGTTCGACAGCTCCAACAGATAAATAAATGCACTGAATTAAAGCTGGCAGTGAGACAACAAAATTTTCACCAAATAAAGAAAGTCTGAAAGTCCAACTGAACCTGATATGCAGATGAATGTGGCATAGTCTCCTTTGGCCCCAGTGGGCAGGAAGGACATCCTCTTCCTCTTCCTCCTCCGCACCTCCACAGCCACCAGCATCCGCTCATCACGAGGGATGAAGACCTCTTTGTTGATGGCAGACTGAATGTTCATTGTAGTCCTAAGACCTACACAGGTGATGGATGGACATGACTGCGCTTGTAAGGCCTGTTCAGACACTGGACTATTGTACGAACAGTGTGACCGTGTGTGATTATCTGAGGCTTACAGGTTGCATGCTGCTCAGACAGCTTGATATACACTACAGTGATATCATGCAGCACTTCATACGTGTTGCCATAGGGACTTAATTCAGTTTAGCTCTCGATTATCTGGACTCTGGGACACTGTGACGGTCGTTTTTTACAACTAGTTCAGCCCTAATGACATCTATAGGAAGAATTTCAAAAGTGAGCATTTTATTATACTTAATGCTACTTACAGTGTGTATCATCACAGCTTTACTAAAAGAGATTTGTATATGCTTGGTAGGAGTATATACATCTTCAGTAGAACCATGTAAAAATGTTACAGTATTAAATTATTCTGTCAAACATTGTGTCTGGTAGAACTGTAATTCTTTTATTTTGGTAAAGCATAATATTTCCAGCTTTTACATTTTTATAAAAGGTAACCAAGTGATACACCCACAGTTACATGCCTTAACAACTTAGTAATGCTGTATGTTTTCTGCTGTGTATTTGTGGATCATGATTCTGTAATTAAAAAAAGGATTCACCTACCTCTTTTTGTCCTACACCCTACAACTCCTGTATTGGCTTTTAGTAAACGCAGACGGTCTTGTTAGTACAAAAGCTAAAAAAGAATCTTGTAAAGTTCATGAAATACTTCTCTGAATTTATACCCACGCACACCAAGCGGCGTGCCTTGCTGTGAAGGCGCAAATAAAGCACAGTCCATCCCATTTCAAGAGGCTGGCGTGCACGCGGTTAAAGGCTGGAGTCAGAGAACAGTCACCAGCTGTCTCACAGACTGGGGGGTGCTCATGGTTAAAGACATATGAACCATATGAATATATACACATGGAAATATGTAAAATAAGTATAAACTCAGCATCATAGCATTATATATCATTTCAACCTTGTTTTCTTTTTTGTTTTTCAGCCAATCACATCACTGACTTGACAACTGACCTGGTGTCTTGATTGACAGTTTAAACTAAAAGTGGTAAAATGGTGGTGAAGTGAGGCAAAAGGGCAATTTTTAGGTAACACTAAACTCGGCTGTTATTCAAAAGAAACATGTCAAGGTAACAAGCTCAGTTTAAACTTTTAATTGAATTATTGAAATGTTTTAGTTATTAATTATGTATGCCATTATTTATTTTATTTCTTGTTTAGTTAAAAATGAACACATTTGGGTTAGGGTTAGAGTAGGGAATTTAATAAGAATGTTTCACTATGACTGACACACAGCCAATGAAATAGGACAATCAGAGTTTACAGGTGTCCTGACGGGGGTCACATAACTGTTAATTTATGACAAGTCAAAATTATAATGTAAGATTTCTAAATAAGATATTTGTGTGATTTTGGTAAATAAATGCCTAACCTGCAACTAAATAGATACATGTAGTAATAAAAGTATGATTATATAAGTTATATTGGTCTAGTTTAACACAAGATAAAACAGTATACCGTCGTGTCCAATCATATTCACTAGTGTAATAACCAAGTAACCAAAATCATTCCATATCACTGACATGAAAAGCTGCAGGGGTATTAAAGTGTAACATAGAGTCATTTAAGAAGAGAGTGGAATGACCTCCAGCCAAGGCAACACAAAAAAGGATCCAGCTGGGTGGAACACACATACACAGTTGAGGAGTTTGTCATGTTTACTGATTAAGCAAAAAGGCTCAATTATTCAGAGTGCTATTCGCTGTGTGAACTGTGATCTGAGGGCTTTCACTGAACTGACCCTGCTCCATTATGACCTTACTGAGTTTGAGAGCTGAGGAGATGAAATGAACGAGTGAAGACAGAGGAGAGGCGTCAGTCCTCTTTATTTTAAAGAAAAATCCAAGATCTTCCAAGGTAAGCACCAAATCATCCGAGAAGGAACAGTACAGCGGGGGGGAGCACAATGACAGTGGCCTGGTGTACACAGCAGCACACGTTTCATTTACTTTCACTTAGTGAAGGAAGCAGACCTTCCTCCAGAGATGCTTCAGTAATTCCTTGATCACACTGATCATTCAACAAAATGAGAAGATTAAAAGAATGGCACTTTACAAAATCAGTTTAACACAAGATATAAACAGTATACCGTCATGTCAAATCACATTCACTAGTGTAATGACCAGGTCACCAAAATCATTCCATATCACTGAGAGTGACATGGAATGCTACAGAAGTATTGATGTGTAACATAAAGTCATTTAAGAAGAGAGGGGAATGACCTCCAGCCAAGGCAACAAAAAAAGGATCCAGCTGGGTGGAGCACACATCACAACACCACCTGTGCTCTCAGTAGGGCACACTACTCTGACTTATAACAAGGATATTGCTTAGATATGGCAATATGACACAGGTAGCGGTAGACCTAAGGTGCTCCACAGGAATTCCAATTACCAACAGTAATTGTCAATGACCCGGTGCTGCAAACATAAGCAACATTATGCATCATCATTTAGGTTTAGAGACTCCTTATGCCACTTATGTGTATTTGTAATGGCATCTTTTAGTGCCAATGCAAAAAGTCATGCGACTTTTATGTTGTGCAGAAAAAGTCTCGTACCAGCAGCCATTGTTGTCAATTTACCATTTCAGTACATCCAGCGTTTTAAAGTGGTTTTCTAAAAATACCTGCAAGTTTGAAAAAGGAGGTGATCGTCCTACAGTGTAATTATTATGGTGCATCCGGTATCTGATGGTTAACACATTTAAACAAGATTTAACGGTGTCCTTAGTCCTGAGAAGTACAGGCAGATGCGTATCCATCATGCAGTACCGCCGGGGAGGCGTCTGATCCATCCCAAAATTCATATTGCAGCGTGACAAAGAGCCCAAACGTACAGCCAGAGTCACAACAAACTTCAGGGAGAAGTCTGGCCCCCGCAGAGCCTCGACCCCCACAACATTGAGTCAGACAGAAGAACTGCCAAGTCCTCCAAGATGCTTGGAGCAACCAACCTGCAGAAGCCCTGCAAACTGCGTGTGGAGCTGTTTAAAAGGCAAAGGATGGTCACACCAAATAAAGATCTGATTTAGTTTTTTTCAAAAAGAAAGTTCAAAAATAGAAAACAAATGAGCTCATCAAGTCATAAAAAACTGCTTTAAATATTCAAAGTAAACAATGAGTCACTTTTGTTGTGAACTATTTAAATCCAGGTGTTGTATAAATAACTATTGAATAACAGTGAAACAGAACTGCCACCGCACAACTGTTACACATTAACATAATTCAAAAGGAAACATGGTTAATAACAAGTCAGGCTTTGGAGGTCCACCTGTCTTCCAACAGCTTAGAGCTTTGTGACACTTATTTTTCCCCTTTGGCCACCAGCTGCACTCCCAGTTAACTTAACTTGTCTGGTGTTAAATCCAGTTGCAAAGCAGAAGTGTATCTTCAACACAAGTTTGTAGGTGTAACACTCATTTAACCTCCTAAAGAAAACAAGGTACATACATCAAATATGAGACAATCAAACAGAAACATACTACTGTAAACATGTATTACAACAAAACAATGAACAGAAGGTAAAAAGTCATGGCCGGTTTGAATGTGTTTCAGTTTTGTCATTGAATTAAAATCGTACACCTTGTAGAATTAGCAGCTTCTAAAGGTCGGTCTGCATGCTTCGTGTCTCCACATCTTGGGTATATTTAAATGAATCAAAGCCCATAATCTATGTACATGGCACATATCCATATCATGCTTTGTTTGAGCCTTAGTGCGACTTAAAAAAATACTCTCAGATGTCATTTTTTTCCTCATGGATATGCAGCCTGGGTCACATGGTTCTCACAAACACACGTTAGTGTTAAGAAACTATACAAAATATTTTGAAACTATTGTTTTAGCGAACTCCTGCTGTTTAACTCTGACCTGACAGACGACCAATCGTTTGGCAAGTTGCTTCAGTACAAAGTGCAGTAAAATGTCAGATAGTGCGCAGTATGCTATTTTAGTGGAGCATTGTTGTTTCACCCGAGAATACAGTCAGCAATGTGCCATTGTCTTGCAATCATTAAGAGCAGTAACAGCTACAAGAACATCTAGTCAGTTGGCAACTCACAAATATTTGGCCACCCATTTTTGATGTCCTTTAAGAGTTCATGTGAAGTAAACGTGATGCTGGAATGGAGTTAAAGCTGCTCCATTAAAGAATAAATAATATAATGAAGGATATGGTTCTGAGAGTTTCGCTGTAATCATTCCTGCTGTCCATACTGGCCGGGAAGCAGAGACAGAAGCAATGCTGCAATGGTGTTGTACCTTATAAGCTAATTCGGGGAAGTCATGCGCTCAGTTAACCGGGTTACTCAGGTGATCAGTGAGCACTCTTAAAATGCACTGTAGTATCCCGATGTAGCTAACCAGGTGCAGCTCTAGGTCATTTCTAACACATCCTGGGAAGCCAGTGTTTGCTAATAGCCTGAAATTAGCATAAGTTGACATAATATCAAGGCCCTTTCTGCCATTCAGTGTTAAAACAAAATTGATAAAGCAGCATTAAGTGATTTTTCTATCAGTGTCTGTGTAGTGCATTGCATTGGCAAAGAATGGCCTTTAGCCTCCTCTTTAATATGACCCACCATGATCATTAGTGGTTTGTACGTTCTCATCTGAGGCATCAGATGATGAGAAATGATTGAACACGTCTCACGGTTGACCTGGAACAAAGCAGCGGTCTTTCTCTATGGCCACGGTCGGAGCAGTACCAACAGAGCTGCGTGACATACCAGTAGAGCTGCGTCACGTACCAACAGAGCTGCGTAGTCAGTCAAGTAACCTTCAGCAGGATGTCGCTGATACAACCCAACACAGTGGGCTGTTTCACAGAGGAAACAGCTGCTGTTGAGGAGACCAGGAAACAGGACGGACACCCAGCCCTCAGAGGTGCTTACGCTCTATTGCTTAGTCTATTGTATGTCCACTCCTGTCTGCAGCAAAGGTCACTGCGAGGATAGAGTGCGTAAAACTGGGAGAGGACATGTGGGAAACCAGTATGAGGCTTATGTGTGCTTGTGTCTGTGTTGGGTCAATTCATTTTCAATTCACTCGATTATAACAGTAATTTTAGTTTGCTCTGCTCGCGTAAATTTCAAAATGAAAAGTTTTAATCAAACTGAAATTTGATTTGCCATTTGATGATGCATGATGTTTGACTAATGAAAAAAATTGTCTAATACAGTTTTCGTACATCTGAAAACTTTTTACAGCCAACATTAACAGTAGCGTTGTGGGGTTTCATGAACAATGCAGACTCCAGGTCGCTAGCAGGGGTTTAGACCTACTTCCAATCAAATAAACAAATGGTAACTCATAGTTATGTTATATAGTCAAACAAAATGTAAACTATTTAAAATAAGCATTAGTCTGCCAATATTTCACAATTCCAAAATCTACATTTCATGTATTAAATTATATTTTATATCTTCAAAATTGTGTGAAGCAGAGAATGGTATTGTCTGAATTTAGAAATAAGACAAAGAAGAATGAAACCTCTTTCATCATGTTCCATAAATTAGGATTTCAGTTAATATTTCAAAAAAGGCGTGAATAGAAAGTGAAGTGACCCCAGCCGCGATGTGGCAATTTGCACTTGTGTTATGAGGTGTCTGGGTTGTCTTCTGCAGGTTCAGGCAGCTCCTGTGGTCTGTACATGAAGGTGAGGAGGAACAGAGCCACGTCATACGAGCACCAATAGGCCGTGTGTGAGGTCACTGCCGACCAATAGCGGCTCTCCACCAAGCCTTCCCGCAGCTCAAAGTCGATGCGTCTCTCCAGTTCAACTGGAACAGAGAAAATAATCAATTATGTAGAACTGTACTACTATATGTTCTTCTTCCTCCTGTCCTGTTGACAGAAGAACGTAGAAATCCAAACTCTACTGGGTCATAAACATCTATCCATTCATCCAACATACATCTTTGGGGGGCAATGAAACTGGACTTGAGAGACCTTGAAAGAAATGGAATGCGAGAACATAAATCAAATCTGACTGCAGTTTCTCACCAGAAGCACAGTACTTACACGAGGTGCTGTCCATGATGGCTGAGGTGGACTGCGACATGGCAGGCTCCACCTCCCTCCTCTCCTCCTCTATTTGTTTGTCCTTCTCTTCTATCTCTGCCAATGTCGCTCCTTCCTCTCCTGATGCAACGTTTTCCACCTCAGACGCTCCACCCTCAGAATCTGATGGCTCCTCCTCCACTCCACCCACCTGGCCACTGGAACGGGAAAAGCGAGAAAACAGGATTCCCCCGATTCCCTTTCCAAGACTCGCAGCACCTGAGGGGCAGTAAGATTCGTGCATCCTTATTTATTCTTTTCAGTGATCAAATACACTGACCTAAAGTAACCTAAACCAAGCAAAGGGCAGATACTCTGTGGTATGACCGGGCCTTATATCCTTATTGGATCTGCTTAATGCCATGGCCCACTCAGTAGTCAGCATTGACGACACCTCTCCACTTCCTCCCACTGTACAAAAAGAAATCCAAAACATTCTGGATATAGGCACTGCCGTCTTGTGCTGGTGACTGATCTAGTTGTAATTTATGTCAGAGTCTGCGCAGTGGTGATCTGCGGTGGAGCCGTGGCGTCTAAGTCCAAAACCATAGGTCCCATCCTCTAGGAGGTGGCAGGGTTTATGACCCAAACTGCAGCCAGCAACCAGGGGGCAATCGAGATGTTTTGGTTTCCCGTTTGGAGACCGGCCATGTTGACCATCTTTATGGAGTATATTTGCTTCTCAGGCTACCTGTGGCTCTGACATGGATATTGACATCTATACTTCTTATGTACTAGACTACATCAACACCACCATCGATAGTGCTACAACATTTGGAACGATACAGAGAAGATTAGCATGGCCCCTGCGCAAGGATGACACGCAAATTCGTGAAGCGTTCCTCATTTTGACACATTGTCTCTATAAAGTATAGCATATTGTACGATATTATAGTGGATTTGTATTCTAGTTTGAATGTATTGTATTTGATAATGTACAAAGATAATCTGTTCTTAGATTTAATGCTCTTTTCGATTCTGCCATTGGCAGCGATGTACTTACCTATAGCACTTGTGATTCATCACCCGCCCTTACACGTTTGATGAGACATCTTGTTGTTTTCAATCATGGTTCTATGCACTGTATGTAAAGCTCTTATTTGGAAGTCGCTTTGGATAAAAGCGTCTGCTAAATACCTAAATGTAATGTAATGTAAATATAAAAAACTGTTTCCCTGGAAAATTGTGTTGAAGGTTGGCGAGAGGCTTTAGCAGCAGTAAGTTAGCTTATCTTGCTTGTCACCAAAGACAAGTTGCATGATTAACGTTACCAGATGGGTAATAGCTAACGTTACATATTTTTATCTTCAACACACAGTATGAGTGAAGGAAAAATAACAAGTCACGTTAGTGAAAGCAACTGGGTGTTTATATGTAGTTGAGTCTCTGCTACTTTTTGGTATCTAACCGTGCCAACACACTGCCATGGTTAAATTTACTGGAAATTTACTTATCCTCCCATGTCCTATTCATGTTGTAACTTGTCATGATTTGACAAGTTGTAACTTGTTGTAACTTGTCATGATTTGGAGGTGACCTTATTCAAACACAATAGGCTGGCCACACCACTTTTCACAATTCAAAATGGATGGGGTTTTAGAGAACCTAATACATATAGTGTTTATTATCAGGTGCCCTTGATAGAGTTAACTATTATTATGATATTTTGCAGTGTTTCAACTATGATTTTATAAAACAGTAATGCTTCAGTCACTCTTTGGGTCTAAGTTATTAGTCAAGTTACAATTTTAGAGTGAACATATCATTTCTTAATTATAATATAGGCATTACATGAGTTACTTAAACTACAATGTTTAATTTCAAATTTTTCATGCAGCAATTTTTGTAGTAATTTGTAATTTTTTTTCCCTTTACACAATGCATTTCCTGTTATTCCTGTGAAACATGCACATATCAATGAATGTGTTCTACAAACCACAACACTATATGTGTAACTTCCTTTAAAAATATTCTTTGTCCTTTTCAGAAGATGTGCTTGTGGTAACTGCCCAGAGGGCTCCTCTGCTCAACTCAACTGCTTCGTCAACGCAGACCTCAGTACATTGGAGGTGAAATGCCAATATCGAGGATATTTCAGTGGAAAGAGTTTAAACAACTGGCGGATACGTTTTTGACAGTGTTCACTATGCTTCATTGTTAGAAATAATTTGAAAGACTATCCCCACCTAAAATAATTTCTTACCGAGTTGGGTAAAAAGATTAATGCTGATTATATCCCTGTGAGTTTAGCACAAAGATAGGCATGGGCTGCATGCTAACTGTGATAGTTTAGTATATACCAGCAGGGTGAAGCTACCAGCCTAGCACTTGTGAATTGAGAAAAACATCTCAAACTAAGTTATTTAAGTACTAGAACTTATGTTAACTAGAGTATATTTAGGATGACTCAAGTTTACATATTTTAAGGCCAAGTCCTAAATACAGGAATCAGGGTTTGATTTGATTTGGAGAGAGCCCTTTGCCTATTTTCTCTCTGTCTCTCTACAGTGACTATCGAATAAAGCAGAAATGCCCCCAAAATCTTTTTGCATATGGAGATGATGAAAGGTGTTTTCTTTGCTTCACATGAGCTAGGCTAGTAGCATCACCCATGCCATGAAGCAGCCATACATTGAATTAACTCCATTTACAGTCCATGTCACTGGGAGCGGAAGATTTCAGTATTAATTTCTTTCATATTTTTTACTGGATATGTAAACTTGTCAAAAAAATGTTTTAGGCCTACTAATGTTAATAAAACTGCTAAATGTAGGTTTGTGTGAAATTATATCTTACATTCTAACTCAGCAGGAGGTTTTTAAGAGTTTGCAGTTTTGGTGGGAGTTTGTTCTGTCCCAAGCCCAGGATCACTCCTTGAATGAAGCTGAAAGTGTTTTTCATGGCTTTAGAGTAGTGTGATGGAAATTTACTCTATATACATATTAATCCATATAATGCTGTATTGATTTGTGTCTCCTGATCATTCTGTGCTTTGAGACTGTTTCTATGTCTGCCCTTGGAAACAACACAGGTTTTGATGTGACAAGTCCACATATTTCTTTGGCAAAACACAAACGTGATAAATGGCAAGATTTGGGTCCATGGATGAAAAAATGTGTACAGGCTGATGTGTGGGTGCCCACTGGGGACCCCCACATTCAGTTTAACCCTTATTTGGACACATACAGGCAACGTTTCACTTCAGTAGTGCAAGCTGTTAGAACTGTTGAATTGGTTCCACAGGCAGAGTTGAGAACTACATGTTTGTTACAATCCAGTGACGTCACTTCACATGCAGCTCTACAGGATGTCCCT
>JAVQJL010073064.1:0-17509 GCA_036024295.1 Nannoperca obscura | reverse complement strand
AGAAGTAACATCTAATCGTGCTTGTAACATGTTCTCACAACTTTCCTCTTTCAGCTCCTGAAAATGTTAAGGACGTGACTGTGTTGACACAAAATGAGACCAGTATAACTCTGCAGTGGGACAAGGTTAACAGCATCTCAACTTACATTTTACAATATGATAACAATGGTAGTGCCATTAAGGGGAATGCATCTTATCACAACGCACCAGTTAGACACGAGGTCTCTTCGCTTACTGCTGGGACAAAATACAACTTCACTCTGACCACTGTGTTTGAGAAAGTCAACAGCACTGGATTCTCATTTAATGCAGTGACTGGTAGGTGACCTTAAATATCTTAAATATTTCATAATATGTAATCTATTACTCACACTTCTTCTTCAGGTTGGACTCAATGTTATACACGCAATGTTTTAAAACTCTTGGAACGTTTTAATTCTAAGTTTCTTTACAGATTCGAAATTCCTTCCCAAATGTATTCACATTGATACTCGGTGTGCATGCATGGCTTAAGGTGTACATCCTCATTTTTCTTTTCATCAGTTCCCTCAATGGTGACATTGGTCAATGTCACTAAACGCTCCGTGACCAGCATAACCCTGGAGTGGAACGGGGATGTAGATAAATACTGGAGCTACTTTCTTCAAATCAATGGGGAACATTTGCATCTTCACCCAGATAGAGCCACGGATGTTGTTTCATATTCATCCTCATCTCTCAAGCCTGGAACGAAGTATATATTCAACGTGATCACAGTGTTCTCTGGACTCAACAGCACTTCTTATGTAAACTTCACAGTAACAGGTATACGGCCTTCTCTCTAAAAAACTCATCTTAAACCAAATTCAAAAACCTTTATCATTGGATCTTTTTCTATATTTAAGTTCTGATTCTGGAAAACTTGAGTTTTTAAAAAAATTGAATTATGTGCTGAAGGCTTTTGTCTGCAGTTATTTTCTCATTCATTTCAGCCATAGATTGTACGAGTGTAACCTGGCATGTCACTAACTCATCGATCCAAGGAATGATTGAAGGCTTGTTCACGAATGCAACAGCTACTAATAATTCGCAAACTCATGTGAGTCATGGACGTGAGAATGTGTCATTTTCTGACCTTTACCCTGGCGCAACCTATGAGGTGTCTCTTGTGTATGAAGAAACTTCCATACGCTTTCAACAGTGCATCCACAAACTGACAATCCGTAAGTACAAATCTGTCTTATACACAAACTGAATCTTTATCTTAACTTAAGTGCTAACATGATTTTACATTAACTTTTTAAAAATAAAGATTTCAAAGCATTTAAACCATAATTGTAGTAGAAGGTGTCCAGTATGTAATTCATTTAGCTTTTTTGTGTTCTTGAAATAATATAGTTATAATTATAATTAAAAGAGCTTCAGAGCAAATAAAGTATATTTTATTCACACATATATACAAATATATAGATTATATAGAAAGACTGTTTCAGGACAAGACATTATGTGGCATTATTGTGTTGGACATGTTTATTGGAATAAAAGGCAACTTACTTTATTGCAGTGGAGTGCAGATTTTAAAATGATAAGTCATTTTCATCCAATTGGTGTCTTTAGTATAGAAATGCGTTAGTTACACTATGCTTGAATGTTGCTGTTTGTGGTTGTCCTGTAAACACATCTTTCCACTTGTTTTGCTCAGGACCTCCAGATTTAAGTGCTCACTGTGAGTACTGGGCAGCCGGCTATTCTGTCTTTATTGTCTGGAATAAACCGGATGGTGTGTGGACTGCAGTGGAGGTGAACGTGACTGGGCAAAGTCACAAAGTGGAAAATGGGGAACAGAATATCAAAATACCAGGATTCCTACCTGCCAAAACATATGAGGTGTCTATAGCTTCACTGTCTGGGACCGTAAGGAGTTATGAAGCGTTTGTTTTTTCATGTCCGACTGATCCAAGGGGTGAGTCAAAGTGACTATATTACTCTATAGAAATACTTTTCCAGTGCGTTTCCTGATGTAATGGTCTAACAATATATTCTTTATGTTATCAGTTATATGACTTGCTTGTTGTTTTGTTTTGTTTTGTTCAATTTCATTATAATTTCTTACATTACAAAATTCACCTTAGTGGTAAAATACAGAAAATGTGATTGTGATGCAAATAAAAACTGCTCTGTTGTGTTGAGTAGCTACTTTATGTTACAGCATTTAATCCATGTTTTACTTCCTGTAGGAGTCATTGCAGGGTCTGTATTAGGTGTGCTGCTTTTTCTGCTGCTGGTCTGTCTGTCTGTCTTCATTTTGTTTAAAAGGCCAGATATCATCAGGTGGGTGTTGCCTCAGTGACTATTGTCTGATTGTCTCCCTGAAATATACTAAATCAGACTCAATCAGTGAACCTCATTGCTTCTTTCCCACAACAGAAAAACGCCATTCATGAGTAGTTCCAAACAATCTAATAAACAGTACAAGTACGTATACGTTAAATCATCTCTTCATAATGTTAACACCACTGTCAGTCCCTTATGGTGTGGTAAAAAAGTCAAAATTTGGTCTTGTGCAATAATTTGGGAGATAATTAGTAGGTTAACCACATATGAAAAATAAACTGTATCTAAGATTATGTCAGTCTTTTTTCTGTAATATTAATATAGGTCAGTTTTCTCACAACATGACATGACTGTTTTTTTTCAGAGCTATTTCCGTTGCAAAGTTTCCAGACCACTTCTGCCAATTAAGTGCGGACGAGAACAGAGGTTTCAGCCAGGAATATGAGGTGCATAACAAAACTAACTGTATTGGATGTCTTCCTGTATAGGACAGTAAAGGACTGTGTGCATATAGTTGCAGCACTATTTTATTGGTTTTCCGTTGACCCTTTTCTCAATTGCATGACATGTCATCTGCCAACTTCCACGCAGAACCTCGTTCCTGTTGGTACAGAGCAGACACGAAAGGAAGCTCTTCTACCTGAGAACAAAGCCAAGAATCGTTTCAACAATGTCCTGCCATGTAAGCGTGTCCTCCGATTGCTGGACCACGCAATCACGAGCAATAGAGGCTCGTGAAATAGTCCAGATCCACCGACACATTCTAGTTGCAGCCGTTGTGGTGCATTGCAGTGAAACCATCTTCTGTGTTCTCATCTTAGATGACTGGTGCCGGGTGCAGCTAACTACGTCCAATCCCAATGAGACCTCCAACTACATTAATGCCAGCTACATGCCAGTATGTATTCCTTGATTACTGACAATCATTTAAGAAAGTTCTTTCTGTAATTATTGTGCACCACCACATAGTGAGGTTATAAAAATCAACTCAAACTGTCCTTTAGTATTCTTTTGTAAGAAAGAAGAGTGAATTAATGAATTGTGCAATTTATGCTGACTTGTAAAATTGTTTTATTTCACACTGAGCAATGTAGGACATAAAAAAGCTAGAGATGTGCACATATTAATTACAGCAATTGCTTCTCAGGGCTTCAACAGCAACAGAGAGTACATTGCCACTCAGGGTCCTCTGCCCTCCACAGTCAATGATTTCTGGAGGATGATCTGGGAACAAAGAGTGAAAGGCATCGTCATGGTAACCAACTGCACTGAGGGAGGAAGGGTGAGTCCTCAGGAGAATTGGAGAATCTGCTATTGGCATATTTTAAGGAAAGCGCAAATTTGAAATTTAGTGAGCTGTTTGAATCATTTGCTCTTACAGCTGATGTGTCAAACGGTGAAAGTTTGTGTCCTGCTGTGCACACACGCAGTTCATTGACACGTCTTGGTCTACAACAGCACGTTTTTTTTTTCTTAGACTAAGTGTGAACGATACTGGCCTGCAGACTGTAAGCCTTCCCTTTGCGGTGAGCTGTTAGTCACCATGAGATCTGAGCAGCGGGAGCCCAACTGGACATTGAGGGAATTTCGGGTGAAAAACGTACGAAACATCTCTAAAATGTTATGGTATAGCTAAATAGGTTGGGCATTAATATATATCCATGTTTTTGTTGTGATTGTGTCTACCTCGAACTGTCAGAGCACAAATAGCAATTAATAGACAAATATTAAAGGTATTCGGATATAAATGTCATAAGAGGAGCTTGTTTGAATTTGTACACATTTGCTTTTAAAGAGGATAAAGCTTGATAACTTCAAGTACCATTTACAAACCACAGACATGGACCTAAGGTATTTAAATTCCTCTATGTGAATCTTCTTCACAGAGGAATACCTCGGAGGAGCGCACAGTGAAACATTTTCACTTCACCGCCTGGCCTGACCATGGTGTCCCACAGGGCACAGAATGTCTGATCCAGTTCAGAGGACTGGTGAGACAGCACATAGAGAGAGAAGGGACTGGAGCACCAACTGTGGTGCACTGCAGGTACAAAAGGGTACTTTGTAATGAAAACCACTTTAGGGAAACAAAAATAAATCAGATAAAGGCCAACTGACTGCAATTATATCATGAAATATATGTAGTGTGTATAGATTTTACATGGAATTTCTACATGTTAAAGATCTATTTTTAACCCACCACCATCATACCCGGACACTAACTGCTTACCTTTTGTTGCGTGTCTCTCGTAGTGCTGGGGTGGGGAGGACAGGCACTATAATTGCCCTGGATGTGCTGCTTCAGCAGCTACAGAAAGACAGAGCAGTGGACATCAATGCCTTTGTGTACAAGATGAGACTGAATCGACCATACATGGTGCAGACAGAGGTAAAACTGAGTATAAGTTGCTTCATGCTGTGCTGCCACATCCTTAGTTAGGTACCCATATTAGGTTGGGGTTCTTTTGATTTTTAGCAGTAATATTATAGCATGTAAACCATGCTTAGATTTCCACGTAGTTGCTCATTTCCATCCTCCCCGAAATGATCTTTCCTACTGTCGCATTTAAACTACAAGTCGACACTTTCAAATAGACTGAATGTTGTAATGATTGTATCAACTTCTCAATCATTTTGAAAGCAAGGAAACTTTCAATCTGATAAAATTTGAACATAAAGCCGGCAGTGTGTGGCATTAAGGCCATCGGTTGTGGGGCTTCTATGTAAGTGTCACACCTTAAGATACAGTATGCAGTGTTTGTGTACTGAAATCTTACTTTCTGTCATATTAATCTAGGCTTATATTCTCTTGCACATTCATAGTCTTTGTCACACAAAATTATAAGTCCAAACACAAAAGCTTGGCTTACATTATTAGGAAACTGAGGCTTGTAAACTTGTACATTATGTAGTTTAATGTGCTTAACCCTTTCTGTGGCAATACCGCATACAAGGAAGTGCCAGCAGGCATTACACTGTGGAAGCATAAGGACTCTACACCCAAACTTCTGCTTTTCAAATAACCAGCATGTTTGCTTTATTTCCTTTCAGTCCCAGTATGTTTTCCTGCACCAATGCATCATGGACTGTCTGCAGCCAAATGACAATACAGAAGAGAACATATATGAGAATGCAGACATCATATATGCCAATGCCACTGCACTCCAAGACTTTCACACAAACTAAGGCTAAACTAAGCGAGAAGAAGTCTTTTGTGCACTTACTGTAAATATGGAAATAATCTGTCTAATATATTTACTGTATATCCATAAGATTTTATTTAACTTACATTTTTATTCCTCTCATCTGCCATATGTGTATTATTATTACTTTAAGGGAAACAACACTCCAGATGACTGAAGAATGTTTTCTAATTAAATTTTTTAATAAGAATTGTAAGTAAAAAAGAATGATTTTCTGTAAGTACAAGAAATATGTTCTTTTTAATAACAAAAGTACCTGAATTTGTTTTTACAAAGTCTGCAAAAATGAGATGAAAAACACCAATATTCTGTCACAACTGACACAGAACAGCATTTCAACTCAGATCAGTCTTCCAATGTGGTTCCAATGTGGTTCCAATGTGTGTCTTTGAAGTGTAGAGCAGACAGCACACACTCTGCTCACACATCCTCCTCTGCGGTGCGTTTACACTGTGGGTCCTGACTCTTGGGGACCATAGAAAAGCTGCCAGCGATGAGTTCCTGTCTGGCTTTAAGGGCCTCGGAGTTGATCTCTACTGCCGCTGAATGCTGCTTGCCTGGATGCAGGGCCTCGATTTTACCAGCTACAGGCGGAGGAGGGACGGAGAACTTCTTAGCGATGTTGTGCAGGACACTGCACGCCTTAATAATGTTCGACTTTTTGTCCAAAGAGCCTTCTTGTGCGAACCCGAGTTGCATCAGACACCTGAAACGCCTCTTCATGGAGCCGAGCGTTGCCCGCATGACGTTGTGGATTTTTGCGTGGGCCATATTGAAGCGGATCTCGTTGTCGTTTGCAGGTCCTGACACAGGAGTCAAGACGTGTTTGCTTAAGCGGTAGCCTTTCCCACCTTTAAGAAACACGCGAGAGAATGTCATTAATACAGCATCAGAGACACAAGCCCATTTCACTGTTAATCCTTGGAACTTTAATGGAGCGAGTTTTAATACTACAGGTGAAACTCAACATGTCATATGGATTGTGGAGGATTCAAACCGGCCATGCAGTGCCAAGTCTAGCAAGAATGCATTACACAAAGTTGAGAAACTCATATGTACGACTACTCAAAAGGAAACCTGTGCGGTTTCACCAGTGTTTTATTTAGAAGATGAGGAAACACCAATGTGTTTCAGAGGTTGTGTATTGTTTGTGGAGAGAGAGAGAGAGAGAGAGAGAGAGAGAGCAACCACATATCGTGGTGTTCCTCAGCAAATGGCCTTTGCTCTGTTGTCATGGTGATTCCATGGCAACTGAAATGGAGACAACTGCTGTGGAGATTCAGTGACAAGCAAATGAGCAAATTCAATCTGCTGAGTTAGACAGAGAGTTGGATGAAAGCCCTGGAAAAGGCTAGTAAAGGGACCTTGATTTGAGATTTTTTGGGGGGTAATAATTGAATATTATTTTGAACTATGTGTCTACGGACTAGGAGGTAATGGAGTTATGGGGTGTGGGTGTGTGAGTGGCTTGATTTCACACTGAAATGACAAAAAGCGTCACTTTGCTGGTCTTATGTATGCGTGTGATCAAAGGGGTCGTCCGTTGCCTTCTGTGCGTTGTTTGTTTACATACCAACAACCCAGTATGGTCCGTGCAGTTCCTCCTCCATCTCCCTTCCTTTGAACGACGAGTCCCACATTTCCTGCTCAAACGTGCTGCCCACACAGCACTTCTCCACGCTCAGGACGTTGCCGTCGGAGTCGCATATGATCTGGCTCACGACCGACGTGTAACCCAACGTGTTGACAAAAGACCTGAAAGTGTCCTTCTCGTAGGGCGAAGCTCTGATCTTGAAGTGGGCTGGAGCCAGGACGCCCAGCACGTTGGGGATCCCGCAGAATTTCTCTATCTTAAAGGCGATGTTGGCTCTGGCTTCCCGGATCAGAGGGAATGAGATGAACTGATCGGCCATCCCCGCGATGACCCCGGACACCGTGCTAATGACAGCGGGGTAGTCGGCCAGTCCGACTCTCTGCAGGACGGCAGCGGCGGAGACGCCGTGCGCGTAATGGTTCAGCGCCACCATGAGCATCGCGTCCACGGACAATTCAGATTTCTTCAACGCGACTGTCTTCATGCGGATGCGGACGGCGTCCGCGATGAACGCGACGCAGGGTCTGGTGAGGTGGAACATCTGGAACAAAGCTTCGTCGTCGAACTCATCGAAACAGGACGGAGATGCACAGTCCGCCGCGCCCTGCGCCAGGAGCTCCTCCTGCACCGCGAGCCACACCGGCAGAGCGAAGGCCATTTATTTACTACTGCGGTGTGTTTTTAATACACACCCAACCAAGATCGCTGGACGAATTCCAAACGTGAAACAGTAGCAAGTACCTTGGAAGCACCGTCTTCTTCTTCTTCGCGTTTCTTGGCGGAGCCGCAAACCAGCTGTAAAGGTGCACACCGCCCCCTGCTGTGTCGGAGGGTGGAGAGTCACGGCGTCAGATTACAGCATCTGAACACGCGGGGTTCTTCTCAAATGTTTAGGCAAAACTGTCCGTTGTCGCCACCTGGTGGACAGGAATGAGAACTACAAGCAAATGCAGCTGTGTTTTAAATAAATGCACAAATAATGCAACTGTGAAAACATATTTATTCTTATTATTATGACAACAGCCCCATCCCTTTCCAGTCCAGGGTTATTTTTTGCACAGAGTCACATCATATATCATATATTATGTATTTAATAATAATTTAATCAAAAATTGTATTATTGCACAGAATATAAATATATATAAGTATGTAATTGATTGAATATCATCATATGCAACCTTTTTCATCCAATACACAAGTTGCTCTGACAATAGGTTAAATTTGTTTGGATCGTTTTGTGTTACATCCCATCAGCATACCACCGTTATCAACACACACATCAGATTGTCCAGTATAGAGCTGTTAAGCATCAGAAAGTGTCCATTCACTCAGTACGTCTTTACTCCCATGTTGTGTTGTTCCTGGATAAATAAATATAGCCCGATCCTTCTTTTATAAACACTCGAATCAATCCCCAGCAGTGTCCCTTCGTCTGTAACTCCAGCTGAAAACTGTTTCCGTTTCTTATAGCTTGGATGACAAATAAAACATTTTGTTGACTTCGCTGATGGAAACATCTTTCAGTCGGGGTATTCCTCCCTTCTGGCAGTTCTCTGTCCTCTGGCCTCGAGCGTACACATCTGTGACAGAAAGGAGACAATCGAGAACTCCATGAGAAAATCCTCTTGACATCTGAGTGTTTTCTCATGTCAGGAGGCACGATGTCAGAGATTAACTGTATCATATACATTTAGGTGTATGTATGTAATACTAGTAGTATGTAGTTCTTCTTAGTTTTAGTAGAAGTCATTACTGTATAGTGGGGGGTTGTGTGGCAGTAGTATTAACATCAGTAGTTTAAATGTTAACAAAAAAAACGGGCTCACCTGTGATATTGTCCACGGAGTCGAGTGGAGCCGTGTTGTTCATGTTCACTCCGAACAGCAACACTGCGACGATCGTTAATGCAACCAGCAGATAGATCGGCACGGCGAGGGCCCAGTATCTGCACAGGACCCAAAGTGTTTCAGTGAACGGATCCTAAACCTCTAATGAGGCACGCAATTTAACTTAACGTGCACGAGAGGGAACTCGTTATTGCATAACTACCGTCTGATCCTAATTTTTCTATTTACTTTTGAGGCCAGTAAGTGAGCCCTATGGAATGAAGCCACTCCTCTGGTATGAACGCCCACAGGCAATACAGAACTGTGGAGAGAAGACAGGAAAGTAGATTTCATATTGCAGACATTTTGTTTGAATACTAATTGTGTTTAAACAACCTTTAACTCTTTCAAAGATTATCAGGTATTTATGTGACTCTGGATGACTCGGATGTAGTGATAATATATGAGCCCACTGGAATACTGTCTGTGCTGTTGTATTAGTATGTACATATACATGTATAGACATGCTTAACATTCACTTATTGTCTCTCCTGGAAATGTTGAATATTTGAGTATTGGAAGAGTTAAATGACAATATTTTACTTACAGAAGCCGAACTGTGAGCTGAGGAAAAGAACAAAACCATAAATGGCCCTCTCGGGCAGAGGAGAGGGAGAGTTTTCCACCATGATCTGAAACCACAACGACAACAGGAAGCTACGATGAAGACGTTCAGGGACTTCAAGGACTTTCTAAAGCGTCAGACCCAAAGTGAATGCGAGATAGATACTTATAAATACACATACAATTGGTTAATCTAACAAGTACAAGCCTCGTGAGATCGTCCAGATGAATGACGCTCAAAAAACGCGACCTGATATTTTCCCGTCAACACCCCTAAACTGAAACTTCGGATTTTTACCAAGATGTCCTCGAAATATGCGACTCGACGGATTTATCCAGAACGTAAGTAGGATTAAGTTAAACAAAACAACGTAATCACCATAATGTCAAACAATTGCTTCTTTTCTTTAGCCCATTGAAGCTGTCAAACACCGATGACCATTTATTTTGATTACATTTTGTCTCATATGATTTCCGGTCCGACGTGAAACTTTGCCACACAAATAAGTTCCGCATCTGTCGCTTAAATAAGACGCAAAACAAACAGCAAACGTGAACCTATAACGTTTTTAATACAGTATATAAAGTTGAGTGGATATTAACTAAAAAAAGTATGCAGTTGTAGATAGATTGTTTAGCATAGTAACTAACTAAACGCGCTTATGTTTACGGTTTCATGTTTATGCCGGACACATTTTGTTGGTACACACACCGGAAAGATACATTTCAGCATGGCACTGGAGCACCTGGAGGATACCACTGAGCACTTTTCTCAGCAGTTAAAGATAATGTCCGAACATTTCCTTTGCGTTGGTGCGACCACACGGTAAACTTACTCTGGCAAAACATTTCCTCGAAGAGACGGTATTTACCTTTTACTTTTATTATTATTATTTTTTTTACGTTAAATTACCTGGTAACCAAGTGACGGAGCGGTGACGGCTCAACGTGGCTGAGGACGGTCAACAGACTTTAGAGATTTTAAACAGATATCAAAAAATATTTCACCGAAAGTGGCCATAATGTCTAAGGTGAACGAAAAGAAAAAAGAGGTTCCTGCTAAAGCACAACGACCCGCGTCTACAGAGAAAAACAACACAGCGAAAAGGAAAAGGAGAAACTGGATCAAAGAGAAGTTTAGAAGGAGAAAGCCTCCCGTCAAGGATCAAGAAAAAGCTAAAGTCCAGCGATCGTTACCTCCAACAGATGTTCAACACTTCTCTGCTAACTGGAAAACATTACAAGAGGTATTTCAGTCTGTCTCAGTAGCTTGTTAACAAGTTTGCATGTCATATGCATTAGATTTTGTGACATTCATTACTTTCCTGAAGACTGTTCACAACTTTGCTAAACTTTCCACAGATCTTAAAGGTCAGTCAACCGGAGAAGAAGCAGCCCGTGGCACCAAAACATCAGAACGGTGCTCTGCAAAAAAAGGAGGCCAAAGAAAATTCTTCTAAAAATATTTCCAAGAAAGATGTGTGTCCCGGGCGGACAGGCACTGGGGGAAAAGTGAATCACAAAGGTATTCCTGATGGTGTTGTCCCCAAGGACCCTCGGGTGAAGTTAAAGGTTCCAGCTGTCTCCGAGGCAACACAGTCTGCTGCTCCAAAAAGGAAAAAGGACAGTGGAAAGTCAAACGGCGAGCAAGCAGCCAAGAAAAAGAAGCCTGTGGTCGAAGAGAAGAAACCCACAGAGTAAGTGTGCTGCACTCAATTCTGCTCATATTTAGTTCAGGAAGAATTGTGGCTGCCATCTTCACCTTGTCCTGTGCTATTGCAGAGAGGACCTTTGGTTTGATGATGTAGACCCCGATGACATTGAGGCAACGATGGGAGCAGAAGCAGCAGACATCATGAGGAAGAAGCAGGGCATTCAGAAGAACAAGGGCACAGAGAACTCCCTGGTCAAGGAGAAAGCATTTGAGGGGTGAGTGAAGTCTTTTTGTAGCCCCATAGACGTGTTTCAAGAGACTCCATGTCATACTGGTAAAAGTCTAATGACCGGTTGTTATAATAACATAGAAACATTCAGGTAAAGTAAGTTAAATTACACAGAAATGATTTCCCCAAATGTCAGCCTATTTCTTTTAACATTACTGCCCATTGTTTCCCTGGCACATCACACTGGTTTAGGTTATTAAATGTGTTTTTTCTACCTTTCGGATATCCATATATTTTGTAACTGCGGTGACATAAAACTTTATATATAAGAGCAGGGACTGTTCTCAAAATGCTTTCATGGAGGTGTGTTCAAGTGTTGCAAGTGTGCAACTTTGCTTGTGAATACAAATCTGAACCCGCAGCTGGGATGGAGGGAGGGAGGGAGGGATGGATAGTCTTTGTGTTCTATGATGAAAGAGTTACAACTGACCTTTTAAAGATAATACAGTCAAACAGACGGACATGAATAAAAAATGTATGTTACATAACCCAGACAACAGAACTTTCCGGCCACTCCTCCGGCAGGTTGTGACGACTTTCTTTTCTTATCACCTTGTTTGCATTTCACCAACCGTTAGCCTCACCAGAGCCGTGGCCATCGATTGCGAGATGGTGGGCGTCGGTCCTGACGGAGAGGACAGCATCTTGGCTCGGGTGTCCCTTGTCAACCAGTTTGGGAAGTGCATCTACGATAAATATGTGAGACCCACAGAGAAGGTGTCGGACTACAGGACGGCCGTCAGTGGCATCCGACCGGAAGACGTCAGAGACGGTGAGTCGCCAGAGTACTTGTAATGAACGGTAAACAACTAGAGAGAAACTGAGATGCCATCATTTATCGTGCGTGTTTGCCTCACCTGCAGGGGAGGATGTACACACCGTGCAGAGGGAGGTTGGCGAGATCCTGCAAGGCAGAATAGTGGTTGGACATGCCATACACAATGACTTAAAGGTAGCCTGGATGTATTAATCTGAAAGGGAACTTAAATATTCTAAATAAATGTAAGCACTTACAAACCAATCTTATACGTCTTCTCTGGTTCAGATTTTGCTCTTGGATCATCCAAAGAAGAAAATCCGGGACACTCAGAAGTACAAACCTTTTAGGAAGACCGTAAAGGTGCTTGTAAATCATGTGCACATGTACCAAAGAACCCCCGGGAGCCACTGACCCAATTCTCAGAATGTTATATATATTGGGTGGTTATTTTCTTTTTTTTTTCAGAGTGGTCGACCCTCGCTGAAACTCCTCTGTAGAGAAATACTCAACGTTAAGGTCCAGCAGGGGGAACATTCATCCGTAAGTAATGAACACACCGAACACACACACACACACACACACGGCCGCATTCCACCGCAAAACTCGGCATCTTGGGCTGATCTCCGCCTCTCTCTTCTGCTGCCTGCCAGGTCCAAGACGCACAGGCCACCATGAGGCTCTACACGCTGGTGAAGAAACAGTGGGAAGCCGAGATTAAAGCCAGTCACAAGAACAAAGACTCGGACAAGAAGAATGAGAGGAAGCCTAAGTTTCCCAAGAACAAGAACAAGGGCAAGAATCGCGGAGATTAATGAATTCAAATCTGTGATCGTCCCCGGATCAGAGCAGGCCCGGACTGAAGTCATCAGAGGTTCGGGTTTGTTTACTGAAGACAAAATCCACAGGCAGACTTTTGAAAGTAACACGTGACAGAATAAAATTGTGACACTCATGTAAGATCAGTCACAACAACCCCTCATAGTGCGGAAAAACAAACCATTAAGAATAGCAAAGAAAATGAAAAATTCACTTCAGTGTTTTTTGACAGGCGGTGAGTGGTTTTTGGCGTCTTGACGGGGCACACCAGGATGTGAAAGACTGTCGTTGTCATGGTTTTTGCCAGGACTTGTGCAAAGACCAGCTTGAGCATCTCAGGCTGTGACTCACACAGGGATTAAAACATCCGACAGAGCAGGGAGCAATTATTTACACCGATCCTTTCAGCCATTTCCTCCTCTAAATATTTCCAGACATCCTTTCCCAACAAGTTATTCCCAGCAGTCGGTGGCAGGTGTTAAAATAAAGCACCATCCAGCTTCCTCTACAGAGTGCTCTTTGGGAACTCTTATTTGTCCATTCAAGTCGTTGTTAACGCATTGCTTTTGCATTGTGCTTCCAGTGTTACAGAAACGGTTTGTTTAGATCTTTGCTCCCTCATGACTTGGTTAGTAATAATCTGATTCCCAGTTGCCTTAAAAGTTGTATGTTTTAAAAAGTATGAATTAAAGGTGAGAGAAATTCTTTCTATGTAGCTATATTGCAATTATTCTTCATGAAACTCACCACTGATACGTGTTTTTTTATTTATTTTTTGTCAGCGACAGACGTGAGCCTATCCAAGGCCAGTCTTGTCGTATTCTAATCTCTCTTAAGAAGCAAAGGGTTCGCTGTTGATACGTAGAATATCCAAAATCTGGTCCTTTTTCATTTTTATGTTCACATTTTCTGTTCCAAAGGTAGGCCACCCGAGTGTACTGTATGGTCACGTTTTCTGTTCACACCTTTCACTGTTGTTCATGAGGTCGGCCTTTCCCATTTGGATCGGCGCCTCTCACAGCTGCGTAGTCTTTTTCATAAACGCGTCCAGTGACAAAGAGAAGGGTTTATCCTCTTCGTGTGCCCACAGTAAGTCAGTGTGATTTGCTCCACATGTTTGATGGAGAATGTGCCCTTCTCATAGTAGAAATGAAACCATGGTCAGAGTCCGGGCTCTAAATGAAGTTCTTACGTTGTGGAGCCTGGTCAGAGTCTGGATACCTCAGGCAGTTCAAAACTTGATTTCTTCCTGTGACAAACACACAAGGAAAGTGACAGAACCCTTTCAGTTTAAGAAGGATGAACTGTCTTTTCTGGTTGTTTCTGCTTCAAATAACAGCTTTAAATTTAAAAAAAGCATTATATGGTTAGCTTTGATCTCAAAAGCAAACATACCCTGTCCAGGTAGTGAGAATATACTTTTAATATCATAAAGCATCTTAACAAAGAATCTGTTTTAGAATCTTCATTTTACTCGTTAATTTAATCAAATAACTCGGTATTATCTGACACAATCTCATCCATGCCTGAGTTTTTAGTCACAGAGATGAAGTAAGGGATTTAAGCTCTGTGTGTGAGCCGACAGTATGTCCGTGTGATTTGCTGCCCAGAAGCTGATGCACAGTGTGCCTGCATTGCTGGGATGAAGACGACGCCCTTGGTCTGCAGCCTGCAGGCTCTAAATTAGGCTCTATAATGGAGCTCGGTCAGACGGTGTGAAGGCCTCTGGCAGATGAAAAGCCGAACAGCAAACCTTGTTGAGGGCTCATCTACTAATACAACGCTTTTTAAAGATTTTGAAAGGTTTAGAAAAAAAAAAGGTGTTCTGGATAACACTGGTTGTTTTGGTACAGATTTGTTATGACTGTAGGAACCGTGCAGCAGAGACTTCCCATACGCACAGCCAAACACCGTTATGTAATGCCTCCCCCTAGAGGTTAAACATTTAAAGACTACACCACGGTACGCATATCTAACGAAGGCAATCACAAAATACGTTTTTCAAGGCCGTCATTGAAAAGTAGCTCGGTTCTTGATATTTCAAAAACATATTATGGAGCTCTGTTGTGTGATAACCATTGCTCGACTGGGAAATTGTAAAAGTAATTGGCAAACTACAAGACAGAAAATCATCTGATAATTAGAGTCTGATTTAATAAAAAAGGAATATATATTAAAGATTCTGATGATGTTGGGCTTCACATGTCTTCGTATCGTGTCTGGATCTTAACCTGGAGGAGAAAGTTAAGAGACACTGATAAATAATGAAAGCTAATAGCCACGGAAGGAGGGAAGGCTTAAGAAGAGACTCACTCATCAGCTCAGTCAGGCTTTATGAGCAGGAGATACAGGCTCGTTGCAGATTTGATAGATTTTAGGACATGTATTGCTGAATATAGTTGATAAAATTTTCTTTTCTTTTTTTTTATAAAAGGTTTCTTTAATTTGCTTTAGCCTTTATAAAAGACATATCTGAACATACAGTACACAGTAATCAGAAACTAAACATTTAGACCTTTTAGAGAAATGAGTCATTACTCGAGAACTTTTATCAACATTTTTATTACAAAGATATGCTTTTCGAGAAATTGTACAGTATTAAGACACAGTGTTGCTGCATCCACCCTGTCGCTGCCTGCACGGCTCCACGTTGTGATGGCTCACAGGCGAGCAGAGCACAAGACGTCTGTTCAGTTAGAGATTAATGGCAAATTACATTTTTTACTTGAATGAGGCCCAAACATTATTCCAACTCATCTGGCAAAGCCCTTCCTTTTAGTGCCCTTAGGAATGATTTTCAGGTCTGTGTTGTGGTTATATGTGAAATCAGTCCAGGTCTGGAAGTACACCGTGTACAGTTGTATTTCAAAATTGGACCACAAATATCCTATTTAATCAGCGTGTGTGTTTTTCATACAGTGGAATCTGCTGTACGTATTAAACTGTGGTCTCAATAAGTTTAATAGATAATCATGGTTTTGGTTAGATGCACGCTCGCTGACGTTTTCCTCCTAATATCTGCAGTGCTGGAGATAACATGGTAATCGCACGGGCCTCCAATCCTTTAACAAATCTCATGATGAGGCAGGAGGCATTACTGTTGTTGCTAACGTGGCACTTAGTTCATAATTCAATAAAATGTAGCTTACAGTCTTCCGTACTACTGCACATTGTTTCTGTCTCGAAAGTGATTAGAGTCCATATTGACATTTGTTGTGTGCTCTGGAGGTTTAAAACAAACAGCACATACGCAGCAGCTCTGCAAAGTTTGATCTGTGTGTCGTGTTCAGTTCTCAAAACCAATATTATCTCTCCATGCGACCGCCCTCCGCTGAACACATGTTACAGACCTGAAGATCGCTCCGGGTTTCATCTCTGAAGTGACATTTGTCATTTCTGAACACGAGAAGCACCGAGTTAGTGTTTTTTGAAAGTGATGGACAACATCAATACAGATTATTGAACCACCGGTTTCTCCTCGTCGATCGGTCTTTACATCCTCAAGGCCGGCAGTCCTTTCTCTTTACCAAGCAGTCCTCTTCTGTGCAAATATACGTGGTAGATGTACAGCAAAGACAATATCTGCGAGCTGTTTCCCACAATCTTTTTTCATATGTATAATATATAATATTTAATGCCTGCCTGTGCAATAATGATAACATTTACTGGAAATAATGGAGAACCAATGAGACTGAGGACATCATCACAGATGTTTTTTCTCCTCCTTCAGTGCTTGAGAATCTTCTCGTGACCACACAATGTCTCCTCAGCTCCGCTGCTCACTACTTTCTTATGCATGAGCTGCACTATGCTGCCGCCAAGAGACTGACTATGGATGTGTCTGAGTCGACTAATGCGCACTCTTAGGATGAACAAAGTTGAACATCCAGTATTTATGCAGGTTGATGAAGAAACACTGTCTGCTGCGTCCTGCGGAGGACTTCCTGCTCATCTCTTCTGGTCTGAGGGTGAGTTCGTTTTTAGTTTAAAGCAGAGAATGTTGCCTTGTCTTGTTGTTGTTGGACATTGTCAGTCTTAACTGAACATGCAAATGCTGTACGTTGAGAAGTCACTATATAGTATGTTCTGATGACTGATAATCCCCTGACTGATCATCTTGTGCCACTGTTATGTCAGCATTTCCATTTGCCCAATACTTTTGCTTATGGCTTTGGGTTAGGCAAAACTAGCATTCCCATCAGCCTCAGCTGTAGGCTACATTTTTAGTGCTACTTTGAAAATGTTAGCATGCTAACATGCTGAACTGGTTACTGTGAGCATATTAACATGCTTATTGCATTTAGTCATATGTGTAAATATATACACTACCGTTCAAAAGTTTGGGGTCACCCAAACAATTTTGTGTTTTCCATGAAAAGTCACACTTATTCACCACCATACGTTGTGAAATGAATAGAAAATAGAGTCAA
>JAVQJL010073057.1:0-11841 GCA_036024295.1 Nannoperca obscura | reverse complement strand
TAAAGTGCATAGAACCATGATTGAAAACAACAAGATGTCTCATCAGACTTGTAAGGGCTCGTGATGAATCACAAGTGCTATAAGTAAGTACATCGCTGCCAGTGGCAGAATCAAAAGAGAGCATTAAATCTAAGAACAGATTATCTTTGTAGTAACCCTATCGTAGATTATAAAACCCATGCGTGATAGCCAGTGGCAGCCCAAGTTACTCTACGTATGCCACTCCACTGTGCTAAAGTACAGCCTCAGAGATCCGCTAGCATGGATGAAGGCTTTTGATGTCAATTCAGTTTTGTAAAAATGATCCTGAGTCGCTTATTTTTCACCTTTTACAAAAGTTTTTTTTTAAACCACAAAAGCTTTCCATTTGTCTTTTTAATATACTCTGTGACATTATTATTTTACATGTAAAACAAGAAAAGTATACAATTAAATCTTGTAATTTAGTGAGTAAAGCACATAGATTTTTTTGTCCTTCCTTATTTAAATTTTCTTGTAAGATTTAATTGTGCCTTCAATAATCCCAATTTAACACAATTTTATTTAATTTGATAAGCAAAGTGTTGGAGGTCAAATGGAATACACATTTGCAACAAACACCAACTTATTCCAAATGAAAGCATGAATCATATCAATGACATAAAAGTCAAAAAGATACATGGCCATGTATGATAGAATACTTTGAGTCAACTAGAGAAATCCAGTTCAGAGTGGGCATTATAATTAACGAGTTAATGTTTGTGGTACCAATGGGTAGCACACAGAAATAGACATTCCCAGCCGTCTTCCCTGACTCCCTCCAGTCCTTTCCAGCTGTTTTGCAGAAACAACCATCCATCACCAGTCATTTGTGAAGTCGCAGTGTTTGTGTGCATAAACTGTGTGCATGTGGACGCTTGCCCAAGTGAACAGCTAGTGTCTGTCCTTTGTGCCTGAGTGTCTCCCAGGTGACACATCACATCTCGTCACTACGGTGACTCACACCCGCTCAGAGTGGTCCAAGATTTGGGGGACAGGACCACATACGCATGCATACGTGCCAGTAAACCCAACAACTTGCAATTACTGTAAACACGCTTGAATGCTGACGCATGCTCCAACGCTCACCCAGAGGTGTTCACGCACACTTAAGGGCAACACACTGGGGCTAAATGATTTTATTGGGGGGCAGAGCTGGACGGGTGCCCTGGAGCATGCCAGAGAATATAAATGTTTTATGTTTTTAAGGCCCCCCTGGAGCTATTTTCACAGGGCCCAGAAATTCTCGCAGCATCCCTGCCCTCATACACACATGCAAAAACACACTTTTCGCCCGCCACATCGCGTCATGCGAACAAGCTACGTAAAGTGAATCCTTTCGTAAAACAGCAGTGCATTAATCCAGTGCAGGTGCACTCCTGATTAACTGACTGGGGATTATGAGAGGCAGCGGAACAATCAAGTAAAGAAAGGTCATAACACTGTTGGGAACAAGGCTCCGGTCGTCTGTGCTCCACTTGAGCTTTCCGGAGTCGGAATTTTGTTCTGGTGTGAGCTGGTGGCCCTGCAGGCTGCCTTAAATGGGTCGGTGTGAGCCTGCAGAGCCCTAGACTCATCCTCGAGACCTGCAGCCGAAAGGTAAGTCATCTAGTGCCTAATTATCTTATCTTACGTAAATAATGTGTTAAATTTGGCATTTGTAGTCATGGTAATGTGTCCTCTAGACTTAAAAAATGTGCCAGGAATAAGTTAGATAAGTTCTATTTGAATATCACCGTGCATTTGTTGCAGTAGCTGCCCAAATGTGGTGAATGAAATGTGAAATTGCAGCAAGAATTGTAGATTCTTGCAGCAGTCAGTGGCCATTTATGCTTATTGATATGGAATAATGAGCTGTTGCTTACTAGATCCCTATATTTGATATCATAGGTTACTATATTCCATTATTCATATAAAATGTTTTGATCTATAAAATGGTTTTGAAGTTTTTCCTTCATTTATCTCCATCTAAGACCTGGATATATGAAAAGATGAGAGATGTGGCTGTTAAAATTTTATGTAGGCTAAGCATCCGAGAGTGATGCAAAAAGCTTATTTTTGAGAGTACGATGCTAAAAAAGATCTTGTATGAAAATGTTAGCCAAGGACCTTGTGCATCCCACAGGCTTGATTCCTCTTGTATACGATCGTAACTTAAAAGCATAAGTGCAGAGAGGCTGGAGTTCGGGTTCAGGCGGCGGACACACGCTCTCTCCTCAGGTTCAGAAATGCTTGCTGCTGCCCGTTAAACACCGAGACTGAGCGGGGATGGAAATATAGGGTTCAGCGTTTCCCCCCCACCCTCACAAGAACAGCACAGTAATCAATTCCGTTTAGTACAAATCCAATGCACTTAAACTTCCAGCGGGAATAACCAGAGGCTGCCGAGCAAAGGTACTTTTATCGATAAAGCAATTAATTCAAACTCCTCCTCCCTCTTCTCGTCCACCTCCTCCGGGCTGACAGCTTCCTCCTCGCCCACCCCCGGCAAAGGACACTCCGGTAGTTACCACAACAACAACAAAAGTAACGAATTACACGTTACTTATATTAAAAGTAAGCCAATGTGTCTTCACACAAGCTCTCGTGGAGCTGAAGGTCGTTGTTACACCTTTTTGTGAAAGAAAATTGGGAAGCTAGCAATGCCAGATGGAAAATTGACAACAACATTTAGCTAGCTCTACTTTGCTATTTCGGATTTTAGCTAGTTTTCAGCATGATACAATGACGCTGGGCGTTAATTTGGGTTGAAAACAAACCCAGGAAAGTGAAAACACTCAATTTCACCTTTATTTGGATAAAGTAGCCTAAACTTTAATTTGACGTTTAACAACTTGGTGAAAAGCAAAGGGTAACGGCAACGACGTCTTTGTAACGGTAACGTCCGTACGCTAACGTCACGTACGACGCCACGCTGCTGACTTCGCGGCCCGGTGCGATCTTAACGGGGACTGGGCGAGCACCAGTCTGGAGAGAGAGACGCATAAAGAGCATCCAGAGCTCCTCTGTCGCCTCCGTCAAGTCAACCCCAAAAAGATAGCGCACACCCGGAATTAGCCTCTTAGCTTTGAACGTAAAAGCGCACATTTTTGGGACAAGCTAGGTGAGTATGCGGACTACGGGGCTGTAAAAACCAGACTTTAAATGAAAAGAATGTTATTATTTTACCTTCGTTTCGAAAACAATTCATCGTTTTTCCACTTAAAAGCTCATGTAGTCTTTAGTGTGTTCGTGCAGCAGTGTGTACGCTTATGGGATTGTTTTATTTTGAAAATACCAGCCGGTAGTCGCGATTTTATTTTGTCAGGCTTCACACTCTCCGTCTCTCAGAGCTCGGTCGGCTCGTAGAGACAACAGGATGCCAAGGGGAGCACACCGACACACGGCGTCCGTTTTACCGTCTCTCGGCGTTGTCTCTCGGCCACAGCAACTCTGATGGGCGTTTTAATCTTCCTTTTACCGTCCTCGACGCTCGGATATTTTCGGAAGCCACAAAATGAAGCGAATGAATGTGAGCAACAAGAAATGTCCTGTTGTTGTGCCTGTCTCCAGCATCACTAGTAGTCAAGTCCTCTCTGTGGATGCGGTGCCTCAGTGATGTTTAGTTGTCTGTTTTCAGAGGATTTTATTTGGTGTGCAGTAGTGGACTACCCAACTTTCCCCACGCTTTTTGTTGTATTGTTCGAGGTTTTCCGCCTTTGAAACAAAGCTTTCAGGATAGACCAACTCCGGAAAACCAGCGACTTGATATCTGCTCCTGGCGGAATAACCATTCTTAGCGGTTATTCGCCTTTACAAGCATCTTCTCTGGGGTGGGAATACGACTGATGCTTGCCTTTGCTCGCCTTTTCGAGATTTGTATCGTCTCGTTCTGTTTTGTCTGTTTGTCCCACAGTGGCATGAAAATTCATGAATGCGTCCAAGGACATGTATACAAATTACGCATGCACCATGACGGTAGTAGGCTGTGCGTAATATCCTATTATTATATCCCTATCACATGAATGCAATAACACATACATCCAGTCTCATTCTTGTGTTTGGAGAAGATTTGGCTGATCCATCCTAACTTGATTGATGTGTGTGTGTGTGTGTGTGTGTGTGTGTAGCATGAGAACGGCAAGGTAGACTAATGTCACGCTTAAGCTTTGGAGTAAAAATCCAGAAGCAAGTCCTACATTTAACAAGATGACCAGTGGAGCGTTTTGTTCCAAATATTGTAATGTGCCATGCAAGTCCTAGGCATAGTTTTTTTTGTCCTCAGGAATTGAGTCAACACCTGTAAATGTGTCCAAAGTTAGCAGCAAATTAAAAAGCTATTAGCGACAGCGCCATGCCATATTTAACGCCCCGCGTGTGTGTGTGTGTGTGTGGATGGATCACGGCAATCTACGCGCAAGCATGCTCGTCTGTCAACGTGATGTACGTGTGCTCCCCCTGGCCGCGCTAACATGCCCCCTTTCTGTGCGCGCGCGTGTGTGTGTGTGTGTGTGTGCGCGTGTACAGCCACGCTGGAAGTCGCCCCCCATGTGGCCGTCGGGAGTGGGGAGCAGGCAGCCCTGCCCGCGGGAGTCGGCGCTGCGCAAGGCGGCCATCAGCGGCAACATCAACGCGCTGCCGCCGAACAACGTCCCCGCCGGCCGCAGCGTCCGGGTCTTCATCTGTTCCAACCCAGACGGTAAGAATCAGTCCCCCCATCCTACCGACAGACAATCAAATTACTTTTTGTTGTTGTTGAGGCTCATTTTACATTTTGCAAAACAAGACTTGTCGGGATTTTCAGGATATTTTAGTAGACCTGTCTGCAGTGGAAATGAACATGGTTATGTAGTGTTAGTGTAAGTTGCATGGTTCATGCAGTAGTTGTGGAGAATCATCATAAAACTAATTGAAGTTATCAGTTACTAGTGCTGGAAAAATTGCAAAAGCATGATCTGAAATAAAGCCACTTTGCAAGCATGTGACCTCTTGACCCAGTATTGATTTAGGCCTATTTTGTTGGAAACGTCAGGTTTCATCATATAAAGGTGTAGTCTATTTGCTGGGCATTAAGCTGCGGCATAAAAAAAAAAATAAAGTCCACTTAATGTAATACAACAACTGGAAAATGTCTTAAATTAGGTCAAATTTAGGATATATCGACACAAGTTATACATTTTTAAAAAAGCAACGACATAACGGATTGCTTTCGACACAGAGTGCATGGTGTGAGCACAGTGCAAGACAGTTGGGTCGAGAGGGGAGACACCCAGTTGCAGCTCTGTATTTGAATATGCCCTCTGGGCAAGGGGGTAAAAATAGGCTCAGTAAAAACTGGAGTAAACAAGGCAAGAGGAAGTAGAGTAGGCTATGAGACAGAGGGAGAGAGAGAGAGTGAGAGAAGGAGGGCATGCCAGGATTAAAATAGAGGTTGCTTTTGTCGATACATCACTGTCATTTGCTCGCCCTCACTGAGCAAATTGTCATGGACACCCTGAGAAAAAAAAAAGAATGAGATGACCTCAGATTATTGCACTGTTATGGCCCGCAGTAAAAGTCTGGCATTGTATAGCCACCTGTAGCTGACTCAGTTATTCAGACCATCCCGCCACGGCACGAATTTAATGCTCCAATTCTGGATGGAAAACCGGCACAAACGGAAAGACACACATCTGAGCTGTGAAAAGAGCTAATTATGAACTGATGTTTCCACTGAAGCGAGGTGCCGGTATCCCGTGCTATATCCCAGCAATTAAGCCGTAAAGGTGCACTCTGCCTTACACAGTCTTACAACAGAACTCTGCAGATTCCACTACAAGTCCTCCTTAAAAAAACCACCTGCAATAAGGTGATTTTTTTGCACAAACTCTTGCGCTGTAGAAAACCCCTAGGTGCGAACCAGGTCTGCCCTCAATCCTGCTGCAGAACCTGCTCCTCCATGTTCACTAGAGGGGGCTGTCCATGCACTTAATTGATAGCTCTGACCTTACTGTACATGTACTGTATGATGTGGTCAAATCAGACAAGCAATCAGCAACGTGGCCTAAATGGATACAATTCACGTTTTGATGTCACCCGGTGACAATAAACCCGTCCCCGAGTTTTGATTCAAATCCACCAATAGGCGTCCTGCTGCACGTACAGCGGAGCAGCTAAAGCCAGACATGAACGCCTTGGCTATGACAAACATTCCTTTATGAAACAGTTAACAAAATATACGTCACGCATAACCGTGTCATTTCACTATTTGTGATACCAGACACTAGAAATGTGAATAGTGGCGTCCACACTGATAATCCCAGCATCGCAACAGTATAACTGCATGTTTTTTTATTGCCTCTGTGCGAGTGGGGGACCTCTCTGCTTTGATGTGCAGTGCCAAGAGTTTTATGCGCTCTCCGGTTGTAGCGTTGGCTCTGCTGAATATACAGACCCTAATGCCCTCAATCAAAAGCCGCGGACGCACTCCCACTGCTGCATTCAACCCCCACGGACCTCTGTTGTGTCGTCTGTAAAAAAAAAAAAAAAAGGGGGCACGGCACTCAATTTAAAAGAACAATTTAGAAGAAGTACATTGTCGTCCTCAGAAGATGCGTATATAGATGTATGTAGAGTGTATAAAAGGTATTCCGAAGTGTTTGCCAAAATGTAAGCCAAACAACTAATTTGGGTGGATTTACATCCTCCTTCCATGATGTTAATGAATCGCTCGAGTTCATGGCTCACTGTGGATCTGTGTGTGTGTTTGAGTGTGTGGCCACTGTCGATCAATTAAAAACCCAGCTATCTGTTCCTGCCAGTAGCCAGACGGCAGCAGCAAACCAGAAAAGACTACCGTGACTTATTTTTCTGCGTACCGCTCAGTGCATTATGCAGCCTGTCTCGTCGTCAATATGTGTGTGTGTGTGTGTGTTCATGGAGATCCATATAAGCATATCAAGACAACTCCATTACCTTGCTGTAGTCACCTCAGGGGCTCTGGCTGCAGTTCCGCGCAGTAGGCCGCTATTTGTATGCAAGCTATCACTTTAGCTGTTTAAAGTTGATAAAAGCATGAGGCCTTAGGGATACGATGCATGAAATCATCTACCAACGCACCACCATCAAGGCAATATGTCACCACGGAGACCACTAATTACATTACATTTCACCCGTTACATTGTTGCCAGTGTTGCGATTCACTCTATCCCTTTTTTTTCCGTCTGCAGAGTATGTTTTTTTTTAGCTCACATTTCCGTAACTCAACGCCTTTTCTTTCTAATCATTCACTTTTTGGAATCGGGTCTGGTGAAAGAGAACAAAAGGAGAGAGTGGGATGGATGGCAGGGAGAGACGACAGGTGGAGAGCCTGTGTCAAAGAGTGGCTTTTGTTTGAGTAAGTGCTTGTCAGGGGGGGGCGGGGCAGTTTCTTGGACGAGCCCCGGGCCCCGTTCTGCAGCATCGTGAAGATTATGACTTATTTCTCTCTCCTCCTGCGTCGTCTGCCGCCTCCTCATCTCTCGGCTCTCGTCCGGACTAGTTTGGCAGCAGCTTTTAGTGACCTCTCCCTGAGTTTTCCCAGAGTTGCTGTTGCTGCTGCTGCTGCTGCTGCTGCTCCCCACCCCCCCACCCCCTGGACATCGTTTTGACAAATTCAGCAGTTGCCCTCGCACACTCGCCCAACTCCCTGGGCGTTCAAACCATTTTATGGAACACGCTGTAAAAAGCATTTCACGAGGAAACGATGGCGGTGATAGAAAGCAGCCCGCTAGATACACCTGAGCAAAATTGCATAGTGATTATCCACTTAAAACCAACACAATTAACCTCACGGAAAAACTAGCGTGGTCGGCAAGTGGTTTCTAACTAATGGGAATTTTATTTTATGTGCACATCAAGGGCTCTGCTGAGGGAGAGTTTGGGGTCTTAATACTGATAATTGAGATTGGAAAATGAACAAAATCCTACCAGTAAGGTTTTATTCAGTGGCTTCTTGGAAGATAGATTCATTTTGGGAATCACAATTTATTTGGCTACATTTAAAGCCACTATAATATAATGTGGTAAGGTTTTGAGTCTTGCCAAACACAGTCTCTTCACTGTATTCTTTAGTTTTGCACATTAAAACATAGAATAGTTATCTGTATACGACATATTTCATTATAAAAAAGATATATTGATGAATTTCTTGAAACCGAGGGGTAGTTATTTCACTTCAGAAAATCACATGAATATTTAAACACAGTACACACGTAAATCCTCCCTGGAATATAACACTAATTCTCTTCCCTTCCATAGATCCCACCACATCAAGGACAGAGACAGAAATAAATTATTGTATGCAAAGATTTATCATCCCGAAAAGGGACAGTTTCCAAGATTAAAAAGAAATACTGAGGATTATAAAAAGCAATGTGATGATCCGGCTATGAGGATTCCAGGGAGATAAAACAGTGTTAGACTAAAACTCACTACAGAAACTGAGCCCGAAAAAAAACAAAATCAAAAACATTCAGGAACTCGCCACCAACTTTGTGTACGTTGAGACCCATAATAACTCAAGTTACTGCTTTGACTTGAATTCATACGTGAGGGATACTTTTGCCACTGTCCAGCTCAAACTACAGGAATACATTCATGCATACAAATCTAGCATGTTTGGTATAATCACGGCTGATTGGACCGCCTGGCGAGTCGGAGGTTGTGCGAGGAGGCGAGAGAGTCTCACAACAATCGTCAGAATCAGTGATCATGGCTTACTGTAACTGGGCTGTAAAATGTGTAGCGTCCTGTGATATAAATGTGAGTATTTCACATCAAAGCCCCACTAGTGGCAACAGCTGCTGGTGCAGATGTTACCCAATGAACTAACTAACACTGGTTCCGTGTGCAACCACTGTTATGGTTGTTTAATCAAACGCAATGTAGGTTACTGGCAGAGAGAGACGGGGAAGTCCCCATCGCCGTTACATCCTTTACTTTACTTTTACGTAGTCGTTCTCCCTCGGCGCTCAACATCAAGCGTGGACGGTGGCTCAGCAACCTCCAGTGGGTTTTTCCTTTCACCCCGATCCAGAGGCATTCAGACGACTTGTATGGTCAGTGAATGCAGGAACATCTGGCCTTTACGGATGGCCGACTCGCACAGCCACAACCCGCCTTCAGCTTCTTCCAGGTCATTCGGTATCGATTTGCTCACCGGGTGTGTCTGTGTGTGTGTGTGTTTGCATCGTTGCGGTTTAGGTTCAGATCTGCACAAGCTTGAAGTATTTAAGCAAAAAGAAAAAAGAAATGTTTTGCTTACTTTTTTTTGCGGTCTTCATTTGTTCTATTCTCATGCATCGTAGACTGAGTTTCAAGATTTGTTGAGACATTTTATGTTTTATTGTGAAAGACGCAGTGATGAGATGCTGAGAGCGAGAGAGAGATCGACACTCTGCAGGTTTCGGGGCCGAAGTCGAACTAGGGCTGCAACAAAAAGGTTCTGTTCGTTATCGATTGATCGGTCGATTATTCTTTCCATTAACCAATTCATTATTTGGTCTGTTAAATGCCAGAAAAGGTGATGTCTTCAAATGTATTTTTGTATCTCACGAACAGTCCAGACAGACATTTAATTTACAGTGCAATAAAATAGAGGAAAGCAGCACCTCTTAACATTTGAGAAGCTTGGAACCAGGAAATTGCTTTTTTTGCTTAATAAATGACAAATAACAGTAACAATGTCCCCGATGCATGAAAATATACCCCTGACAAGTGCTTCCCAACCTTTTTGGCTTGTGGAAAGATTTCTGTCTTTAATACTTTTGCTATAAAACAGTTCCACCACAAGAGTGAGTTTTCTTTCACAATATCTCAGACTGTTACACGTGAATCATTTTTTGAGGTAAAACCATCCAACTTTTTACAACAAAGGCAAATAAAAATGAACATTTTTGCAGCAAAATCATGTCGAGACCCCTCAGATTTATCTTGTCTCCCGACCCTGACTTTGGGGACCACCGCTCTAGACCACCTAACCACCAAGATCCCCGCCTTTATATATTTATATATCATCCGTACATGATGCTATTTTACCCCTTTGTGTTAGACTGAAAATTACAAGATCTGTGGTCCCTAAATGTGACTTAAGTCTCCTGTTTCACCCAAACTACAGACATACTTTCTCCCTTGCTTCTAGTGTTATCTAATCATGCGCTTTTTTTTTTTTTTTAAATTAACCGCCTAAAACATTTCTGCCTCCACCCAACACAATGAAGGTGAGGAGAATTTGTAAATTGGAGCATTTCTGGCAGCAGAAGTTTAACACACACACACACACACACACAGAGTAGCCATCCATGTCAATGCGTATGACCACCACTGCCTCACAGCGTTGTTCTTTTTGCTGAGACACTCGTCTTGTGCACCTCGCTCTCTCTCTCTATCTCTCTCTCTCTCTTTTTTAATCAGAGATCTCTAAGCAGTCGCACATATCCAGTGCCTCCTGAGTGTCAGTCGGCGTAGCTTGATGAGAGCAGGGTGATCGCTTTGTCAGAGCCTTGTTGATGAGGGTCTCGGGAGTGGGGTGGGGGATAGCTGTAAGACTGACTGCTATCCAGAGGAATGAATGACCGGCTGAAGCGATGTCAGTATAATTCACTTTATAGTGTCGTCGCGGTGCCTTTGGGTTAGCTTTTTGGCTAGCACTGAGCACTGCTGAGATGGGCTGTAGATGTTAAAAGCCATTTATCAAGCAAACATAGGGATGATCACTTTAAATTGAATATCTTTGTGTTTGGACTGTTTGGACTGAAGATCAGTCATCTTGGACTCTGATGGACTATTTTCACCTATTAAAGACTAAACAACTAATGGAAAATGGAAATAATTGTTAGTTGCAGCCCTAACAGTGAGTGTAAAAGAAGGAAGGAAGAGAATGAAATGAACCAGGAACATTTGGCTGTGTTTCTGTGTTCAGTTGACCACCCATAAGTTCCCTGAAGGATGAGGGAGGACGAGAGAAATGAAAAGAAAGTGAGAAAGAAACTAGAGAGAGAGAGAGAGAGCGAGCGAGTGCTGACAGGACACATCTGAAAAGGAGAGATAGATTGGTCGGCACTATTGAAATAAACAAATAAACAGATTGGAAAATTGGAGGGAGGGACACACAGCGAGAAAGAGGGCGAATGTAACATCCAGTCTTTGTTCCTTTGCATGTGGGTGTGTACACAACAGACACACACACACACACACACACACACACGTCAGGCTGCCATAACTCATCACCATCTCACAAAAAAAAAAAACAATAAAAAAAAAACAGAAGAGAGGGAGAGGCGTCTTGCCGTTATCAGCACAATACAAAATCACACAGTTTAGTCTGTCAGTTGTTTTCTTCCTCTCAACACATAAATCGTTGTAATCCAAATTCCACAAACGCTGCAATGCGTGTCACCGCAAGATATCATGCGTCTGTTGTACACCTGACGGAACGGCATGAGACGCAGCAACTGCCATTTGCTTCATTTGCGTACCATTACAGCCGCTCGGTTCTGATTTGACATTTGGCTCTGGTCGCTGTGGGCGGATACATGTACGGCCGCGGCCCCCCGAAGCCCTGCTAAAGATAGACGGGAGGAAGATACGTCAGACTAAATTTGCGTGCTCCTCTACTCGCGGTGCATATGACACGGTTAGCGGCAGATTGTGCGCCGGCCCACTGTGTGTGTGTGTGTGTGTGTGTGTGGTGTGTGGGGGCCGATGTGTGCAAGTGCAAGTCAGCGTCTTGGACACACACACACACACACACACACACACACACACACACACACACACACACACACACACACACACACACACACACACACACACACACACACACAC
>JAVQJL010073048.1:0-14460 GCA_036024295.1 Nannoperca obscura | reverse complement strand
TCCTTAAAATGGAGAACTTGGATCAATACAGTCAGGCATGTTAGGCAAAGAGTATAACATATAAAAATGTATAAAAAATAAATATTAAATATAACAACCAAACTGGGTCATTTACAAAGGGGCTTATAAAAGGTACTAGAAAGCAGTTACAAATTGGGTTCAGGTTCAGGTTTAGGTTCCAGTTTTAAAGTTTCAGGAAAGGGGGAATGTGGCTGAAAGGAGTAGCAATCATGTGTGCACTGCATTTAGTATATTGGCGATAAAGCAAAAAAACAGACCATGCGTTTTTGTAACTTGAGGGTGTGTGTAGGCAGTGTGGATGCTGGTGGCTCTGGGTTGGATCTTTATTCCCGTCTACATCTCTGCTGGTGTGGTGACCATGCCTGAATACCTGGCAAAACGCTTTGGAGGCCAGAGGATACGCATATACATGTCTGTTCTGTCCCTCATCCTCTACATCTTCACCAAAATATCTGTAAGACACACACACACACACACACACACACACATTTACATGTATTCATTTGACAAAGTGGCATACAAATGAGGTACAATCCAAGACACAGTAACATTCATTTGTGTGTGTGTGTTCCCCAGACAGATATCTTTTCGGGTGCGTTGTTCATCCAGGTGTCACTGGGCTGGGATCTCTATCTGTCCACAGGCATACTGCTGCTGGTCACCGCTGCTTACACTGTGGCAGGTAAACACACACACACACACACACACACACACACAATTCTTTGTCTATTATCATCCTTTATTGTGAGCATACATGAATAGAAAAAAGTTCCATGTCCATTTGGTTTTAATTTTTTTATTCAGTCAGCCACTTCCTGCTTGGCAGGGGTTTGTTATTTTGTTATTTTGATCTGTAGTTAGTGCTGTGTTATTTCTGTAAGTCGGCTTACAATAGCCTATATAGCTGTGGTCACTATTTTTCATACGTGGATATAGCTATTTTTCTGGCTCCACACAAGAAGACAATGTCCCGATTCTTAATCTCGCCTACAATGCTGTTATTGGTTGACTGTTTCTCCAGCTGTGGGAAACAGCTGCCAATGAGCAAGAAGTAAGTGGTGATTCAGAGGCCTGGAACCAGGCTGCCAGGTTCAGCACCATGGACAGCTTTTGGAACACGTGAGCTCAACAGGAAAGTAGTAGTAGATTCTAAAGGCTTGTTGATAGTCTTGAAACCTTGGTAACAGCTGAAGATAATATTATTTTAGATCAGTATCAAGTTTTCAATTCACCCTACTGTTGTTGTGATACAGAAGTCTTCAGATAGATAGTCATATTAACCTCTCTAAGTACTTTATTAGTACTGTTACAATTCTTTTTTCAATTGCATTTTAAGTAATAATTCATTGTAAAAGTAGTTTAACAAAATAATCTAATCTCAAGAGTCCATTTACAAGCCGAAAGAGAGATTTCAACCACCAAGGAGGAATAAAGCAAATGAAAAGCACCTATACTGTAATTGTGGAAGGTTGGTCAAATGACAACAGACAACAGGGGGAGATGGATGTGAATGTCCTTCTTTCTCCGACTGTCCACTGACTCCTGGTTTATGGTCCTTTGACCCCTTCCCAGTTGATGTCGTGAGTGGTTTTGGTCTGGTGTTCACAGACAGTTGATGTGTGTTTTGTTCTCCAATGTAGTGTTGTCACATGTAATGTCATGATGATGTCATACACCATTGCCCCTTTTAGGGGGGTCTTGTCTTTAGGGTGTACCAGGAGAGATGTTGAATGGTTTGTAGTAAGTGCTAATTCTTTGTGACTTGAAGACTCTGAAGATCTGAAGAAGACTCTAAAATGTAGTTGAAAGCTCTGGAAAAATCTAGAAAATGGACTTTGAGTCAAGATCTTTTTTTGTCAGTGATTTCAAACAATGATTTGATCCCCTCTCTAAACAAACTGACTGATGCCAGTTCCTTGAATGTTGCTTCATACAGTTGAGAATGATGAAGAACATACAGAAAGAATGATCCTAATACTCAGACACAATGTGCCCACTGATTATGTGTGTCTGTGTAGGTGGTTTGACAGCAGTGATTTACACTGATGCACTGCAGACTTTGATCATGGTTGGGGGAGCCTTTGCACTAATGTTCATAGGTAGGGTGCACACACGCACGCACGCATGCACACACACACACACACATACAATCAATAAATGCTTCAAATGACTTTCGATGTCTTTTGAATGATAACTGATATCTAATAATAATGGGTAATGTTCAATTAAAGTTTTTATGTCAAATATATCACAGCAAATAACTGTTCATGGATTCCACCAAGGTGAACTTTCAAATTCACAGTAATCCTAGAAAGCATTTCATGGGCAAACCCATTATAATATTGATCTGTTCTAAAATAAAGTGTGTGTGTTTGTACATTTTCCAGCATTCTCCAAAGTTGGCTGGTATGAGGGCCTTGTGGACCGCTACATGTCAGCTGTTCCCTCGGTGACAGTCGCCAACACCACCTGCCACCTACCTCGTAGTGACGCCTTCCACTTGTTCAGAGACCCCGTGTCAGGGGATTTACCTTGGCCAGGCCTCGTGTTTGGGCTCAGTGTACTGGCTACATGGGTCTGGTGCACAGATCAGGTGACTTTACCTGCACTAATACATGTGGGCTACATAGAAATCTTGAATGCCGGTCTCAAAAACTTCTAAAGCAACAATGACTGATATTAGAAATACATTCATCAAATTATGATAATATCAAATAATCAAATAAAAATCTATGCTATGCTATGAACAGTATTAACAGCATGCACAGTATGAACAGTGTGAATGTGCAGCAGTTACAGTTGTGTCATGGCCGGCTCAAAAACCATGGCAAATGACAGGAGGTGACACAAGGAGTTAAAGTAAAAACAATAAATTTATTTGAAACTAAGACAAACAACTAAAAACATCAACATATTACGAGGTGTAGCAGTCAGTTGTGTATGAATAAATTACAGAACAGTGAGTGAGTGTTGTATGGTAAAAGAAAAAACAAAGGCAAGGATGGGGAACGTGGTGCATAGGGATTAGAGTTTCCCCTGTCTCTCTCCATCATGGAACATGTGGGTGTGCTCTTATATTACTGGGAACAGTGGGCCTAGGTGTTCCCAATAAACGACAACCAGACCACATCTACCGGACTTCTGCAACACAAAACACATAGACAAGCAGGTAATGGCAATAGCAATATACCGTATATAGAATACACATCTGGAGGTATGATATGAATACACTGTTTACACTATAGATCAAATATACACTCACTGGCAACTTTATTAGGTACACCTGTTCAACTGCTCGTTAACACAAATATCTAATCAGCCAATCACACGGCAACTTCTCAATGCATTTAGGCAAGTAGACATGGTCTGCTGAAGTTCCAACTGAGCATTAGAATGGTGATTTAAGTGACTTTGAACGTGCCATGGTTATTGGTGCAGACAGGTTAGTCTGAGTATTTCAGAAACTGCTGATCTACTCTGATTGTTAGGCACAACCATCTCCAGGGTTTACAGAGAATGGTAAAAAAAGACAAAAAAACCATTGAGATGCAGTTCTGTGGATGGAAATGCATTGTTGATACCAGAAGTGAGAGGAGAATGCTCAGTAACAGTAACTGAAATAATAACTTGTTACAACCGAAAAATGTAGAAGAGCATCTCTGAACAGCAGACCACACCGGGTGCCAGTCCTGTCAGCTAAGAATTTAGCGTAAACAACATGAAAACATTGTGGTGGCACTATTGATGTTGTGCTGATATAGTCTGTACAGTGGAGGTATAAGAATGAATGCCTGAGTGGCAAATATACTCCAGTACATGAATTCAAGCTGGTGCTTTAGTAAAGGATCCAACCCCTCTGGCCACACTTGTTCTGTTCTCACCATTGACTGATGTCATTTGGAGCCATAGTCTGAGCAGTGGTGATCCATTGTGGAGGATCACATCAGCTAGAGATAGCCAATGAGAATAAGTGGTGTGTACTTGTGGAGTAACTTTAGCTTAGCCCTTATCCCTCATCTTGTATTTTGGTTTTGACAAAATTTTAATAAATTTAAAACATTAATTTAATTCTACAGAACATTTCTGGTCCTCCATGTGGTTTAGTGTGCATGATTTCTGACATTGGAGTTCTGATAAAAGCTAGCCAGATGATGATTTACATACTTTGTCTGTGAATATAAAATGTAGCCATCAAAATGTATACATTTACAATGTACTAAAATGTGTATTGGTCTGTTGAAAAGTACAATTATGTAATTTAATTTAAATTAGGATTACGGTTGGGATTAGCTATTTAGGTGTGATGGGTGGGCCTAGAGAATGCATTATGTTTGTGAAGGTCCTCACAAGTGTATAAAGACAAAACCTGTGTGTGTGCAGGTTATAGTTCAGAGGTCTCTGTCAGCCAAGTCTTTGTCTCATGCTAAAGCAGGCAGTGTGTTGGGAGCCTACCTCAAACTGCTGCCGATGTTCTTCGTTGTCATGCCAGGCATGATCAGCCGAGCACTGTTCCCAGGTCAGTCTGTCTGCCTCAATAAATCATTGATAACACTAACAAATTAAGAAATACTATTCTGGTCAATGTGTTTTTTTGGCAGAAAAATATTAGTAATTGCCCCCTTTGATATAGTTTTTTCCCGTGCTGTTCTCTCCGCTTCTCTGTTTGTGTGTTTGTAGATGAGGTAGGTTGTGTGGCTCCAGCAGTGTGTCAGAGTGTGTGTGGAGCTTCAGTTGGCTGCTCCAACATCGCCTACCCTAAACTAGTGATGGAGCTAATGCCTGTGGGTGAGTCACACACACACACAGACAAAATCTTGGCTTTGATATCACATTTTTTCCTGTGTAAATTGATTATTTAATAGTTTAATAATATATTTTTTTAACCCTGGATAGTAGTATGTAAACATCCTAATTATGCACCAAGACGTGCCATCTTTTTAATCCTTCTCTCTGTGCAGGTCTTCGTGGTCTGATGCTAGCAGTGATGTTAGCTGCTCTGATGTCATCTCTAACCTCCATCTTTAACAGCAGCTCCACTCTGTTTACGCTGGACCTCTACCACAAAGCCAGGCCTAAAGCTTCAGAGAGGGAACTCATGATTGTTGGAAGGTAGGGGTATAAAGATGAACACTATACATATCGGAAAACCAATACATGTTATAGATTCTGTTACATAAACATACAACCAAAAACCCGATCCACATCCTGCACACAATTTGCAGGATCTTTCCAAAGTTCTCTATCTCCCTCTGCACTGCTGTGCCTGTGGCCTCTGTTTTAAGAACAGTTATATGATGAAGACAATTAACAAACAGAGGATTAACAGATATCAAATGAGAAACCTTACTCAGTGACAATAGTGAAGTGTGATTTGGTTATTAAAACCGACACAAACGTAATGTTAGGGCACTCAACTTTTCAACTCAAGTTGTTGAGTAGTGGCACAGGACAGAAGGAGGTACCGGCCTGTGAGGATCCATTGTATAAGATCCCAGCTGCTACTCACGATCCCAGATGACTCAGTAAGTCTAGTCAGTCTGGCAGTCTTATTTCATGGCTGATGGCGAAGGTCCAGGCCAACACGGCACAGTTCTACGGGAAAGACAAAGGTGGCAGACCAAGCAACTCCAGTTGAGTTCTTGTGGCAGAATATCAAATAACATTTATCTGAAAAATACTACAAAACTTAAAAAAGTAAATGGTTAAACTGTGACTTTAGGCGAGGGACAAAAACAAATTCGAGAAAGATGTCTAGAAAACTAAGATAAACTTAAACAAGACTGCTTGAGCTCAACTAGCCAAAACAGTTTGGGGCGTGGAGAATTCTTTTATTTAGTTTAAAACTCTAAATCTGCTGTTGATTTTTTCCAGACTCCATTGAATTTAATTTAAGTTGTATCCACAAAAGTCACATACTCTTAAATATCATTATGGTCATACATTGTGATTCTAAACATTGAGGGGACAAATAAAGTTTTTTTAATTGAATTGATTTGAATAAGTTTGGTCACATAATATGATAGGTGTAGGTGCAATAGGTTACTTGATCAATTTTTAGCTAAAAAAAGCTAAAAATGATGAATGATAAAATAATAACTAATATATATATATATATAAAGAGTCCTCGGGGCACCGCCCTTTTAGCAAAGGGCAAATTATACCAGATTAATTGATCTCAGTCTCAGGATGGTTTACAATACAGCAAAACTTTCCTCTGTTTTTGACCTCACCCAAAGCTGATATGACAGTAATATTGTGTGTATTTTCAGGGTTTTCATCCTGGTCTTGGTGTGTGTTAGTCTGTTGTGGATTCCAGTCATCCAAACAGCCAATAGTGGACAGCTGTTTGATTACATCCAGTCAGTGACCAGCTTTCTAGCTCCGCCCATTACAGCTGTATTCCTAATGGCTATCTTCTGGCCACGTGCAAATGAGCAGGTGGGTACTACGCACACACACACACACATACACAAAACAGTATAGTTAGTTATTCGGCTATATCATGCTCCCATATTCTTCACAATGAACTCTTTCACTATGATATAGACACAATACGGTGGCCCTGAAGTGCAAAACACACACGCAAATCAGACAACACAAACGCAAATCAGAAAACACAACACATTAACAGAAAACACATACGCAAAACAGAAAACACAACACATTAACAGAAAATACAAAAGCAAATCAGAAAACACAAACGCAAATCAGAAAACACAACACATTAACAGAAAACACGAACGCAAAACAGAAAACACAACACATTAACAGAAAACACAATAGCAAATCAGAAAACACAACACATTAACAGAAAACACGAAAGCAAAACAGAAAACACAACACATTAACAGAAAACAAAAACGCAAAACAGAAAATACAAATCACAAAACACAACACATTAACAGAAAACAAGAACGCAAAACAGAAAACACAACACATTAACAGAAAACACATCACATAACACAACACATTAACTCCTAACGGAAAGGGTAGGTACTCCTACCGGAAGACGTGGGGGCTTATTAACAAGGATCAGACTGTGTACTTAGCTGGTCTCATGTAAACATGAGTGCTACTGATGATTCAATGTCCGCTATTATCAGGCATTATTTTGATGCAGGACACAGATATGAGATGAAATGCTGTCAACATTTCACGACATCACTATGAGTATGCACACTTTGAAGACACATTTCAAAGAAGCAGGGTTGTACAGAAGACCTGGCTCTGTTATTTTCTTTTGTGTGACTACTTCGTCTGCTTATGCTGCTTCTTATTCTTTCGTTTAATGACAGTTGGCAAACAGCTTACAGTGCATTACCACCACCTTCTGATTGGACGCGTTGTCTGTCTCTTTACAACCATAAGAACCCTCCCTTTCCGTTAGGAGTTAATGTGTTGTGTGGTCTGATTTGCGTTTGTGTTTTGCACTTCAAGGTCACCGTACACATAGCTGCAGTTACATCCAGTTAACCACCAGTCCACCATGAGTGAAGTTACCTTCAATGCAGTTGCCATGGTTCAATGTCGTACGTGCTCTGCCCTCTAATGGGCGACCCTATTGGTTTACCCTCTTGAGGCTCTGGCTTGGCAACTGACGAAAAAATATATACACTTGCCGCCCAATAAAGCCCCGGTGCATACATTTGTTCATCTTCCATTTTCATTCAACCACCTTTGAGAACAAATTACTACGAGCTTTGTTTCTCTATCGGGTGTTGCAGAAGAATAAGAACAAGACCATATGTCACCATATCTATCAAGCTGTGCTTCTCCTGCATCTCGCTTATGTCAGCATCCAACTTCCAAGAATCCTGCTTCATCTGCCTCTGTTAGCAACATCAGGCTGACTGGGAGTGAGACAAGGAAGAGCCCACCAGTGAGGATTAGATTAAGGTCTGTCTCACCCTCTCTGCTCTCTCTGGTCTGGCTAAGATTGTTGCAACCGCTGGCGAACAACATGGTTTCTTTGGCTGGATCCCTCGACGGCCTCAACTGCAGAGGGCATAATTATTAGTGAGGTTTAAATGAAACGGCTGCTCTCCTCCACGTCGGGTCAGTGCCATTCTAACCACTGACTTGCTCCTCAGACCTAACATCAGGGCGACGATCAAGCGGCTGGAGACGACATGGAAGGCGTCTGAGCAGTTGAACTGTCACCTTGGAGGGGACGTTTCCCTTTCCGCCCCAGGTGAGATGAATAAGGGGAAGCCAGTGCTTGCGGCCAGCTCTTCCTTGACCTCCACTTCATGAACAGGGGCCCCACACTCCACATTAGTGACTAATGGCTTGTTCATATCGCACTTACCACTTCGACCTTTGTTAAGTCATATGTTAGGGACATGCTGCTGGTTCTGTCTCATGTGTCTCATTCAGTTCTTGGTGCATTGTCTGGAGGGAACCTGCTTGTTTACACCCAGCTTTGCTGGTGTTGTTGCAGTCCGGTGTGAGACCCTCGGGTGGGTCGGCTGTGGGACTGCTGTTCGCACTTGTGTTAGTTTGGGCCCAGCTGGGAGTACATCTCATCCCTGTGGCCTTCACCATATAGGGTGGAGCACGTACGACCAGTGTTGGGGAGTAACTAGTTACTGTGGTGGCAAAATTTCTCTCTATTACATTTCTTATGATTTAATATGCTTTGCTTTAATAACTGTACATGAATGTCTGATCATGTTTACCCTTTGCACTTAGATAATTTCTGTCAATGTCATCTCTGTCGTAGCAGGCAGCCTCGGGTTGATTAGAAACTGGAGTCAACTTGTTTTGGAAACTAAGAGCAGTCTGACCTGTGTTCTTATCCCAGGGTGAGAATAGATGGACGAAAGTGGGATAGAGTTGACTTGATATCTTTTCCTTTGCTGCTAAGTGTTTATGAAGTTATAAGTATGTGACTACATCGGTCCTTCGGGGTCAGATGCTTCATATGCTCATGGCGTATGGAGTTCTGTCCTTTCAGTTGAAATATAGAGTTGAACTCTGTGAATTTCTTTCAGTGGGAATTTCTTTCAGTGGGAACTATTTTCAGTGAACTACTTTCAGTGGAATTACTTTCAGTGAATTAGGCCTGCTTAGTGAAAACAGTTTGTGGACCTCCACTTGGTGTTTTCACTTTACTTCTCTTTACTTTTCTTTCCTTTTTATTATTACTTGCTTTTTTGTGCTTTAGTTAGTTGCTTTATTATTTGCTTGGCAGCATGGATGGGATAAATGCAGAGGACAAATTCAGCGTGTGATCTGCATGTGTGTGTTGTGCATGGCTGTAATAAAGTGGGTTCTTCTTCTTCTTCTTCCCCAGCTCGGCCTTCTTTCCTTCATATTCTTCTTTCAGAGGAACAACATCATGTGTCTTGTGGTCTGAAACCATCAGACACCTCCCGCTCTCTGGTGTGCTGACCTCCAGACAGACAGTCGGCAGACCTTTCGACACACAGAGTAGTTATGTTGATATATATGTAGATTTCAGTTTGGAGACGTGAGCAGAGCTGGACCTTCGTGTCAGTGCCAGGAAAGATTCTGTCGTATCAACATTATGAAGACATCAGCCGACCCACTAGATGAAGTGCTTTACAGACATCTGCTGAGTGCTAAATGGAAACATATTTGACATATTTTTGGGTCTAAATGATGAATAGTCTTACAGCTGATGCTTGTTTTTACGCAGCTGGGGTGGAAGAAGGACTCAGATATAAAAGTGAAAGTAGAAATACTCTGTTACAAGCATCAAATTACCAAAAGAAACTCATTTATTAATATTATTAACTAACTGTAAGTACAGTTAGTTGAGGCTCCTTGCTGGTTGGGGGGGTGAAGTTTCTATCTTTAATCATCTTTATCATCAAAACAAACTTTGGGTTAGTGCACAGGATTGTTTTTTTACCACCTTCAACTGTGAAGTTCAGTACTTTACTCCAGTGGTTCCCAATCTAGGGGTCGGGCCCCTCCAGAGGGTCACCAGGTGAATTAACAAACTTCTGTTCATGTTCCTGGACTTGTCTCTGATGTTTGAGTGAAACATCTGAGACGTGACAGAACAACACCGCTTTAATCTTTAACAAACTGTAAGGACCCCAAAACTCTACAAAAAGTGCCGTTCTTGAGTAAAAGTACTTAGTTACTTTCCACCACTGCTGAGAACAAGTCAAATTGTGTCACTTCCTTTTGTTAAACATTTCAGCTAATGAAATAATAATGTCTTTAGATAGATATTCAGAGAATTAACTGACTGCATGTTTAATCTGAGGCCTCTGTGTCCTCAGAGCAGCTTGACCTTCTGTCAGAGACGTGACTGTACTGCCACCTAGTGGAGGAAACAGCGGCAGGCTGATGTGTTGACTTCTTAATGCAAAAGGTGCTTCAGCATCAAATGTTCCTGTCCCAAGAAGACGACACCACACTGGACATTTATAGAGTGAAAAGAGGAAATGTTGGGAGTCATAACGAGGAAGCAGACACACACTTTGTTTTTAATCTGTGGATGTTTTCTTTCTGTTTGTTTGAGACAGTGCAGGACAGTTGAAGATGTGATGGAAGTTTATTCATAGTCAGTAAACCAGGAGCTTTTAGTTAGCTTAAATCACAATGAGACAAACACCAGCTGACCAACACTGAAGACTACAGGACACCTAAATCAGCAGGTGGTGCGTAGATTAAACATGATAAGATATCTTTTCTACAGAGAGTGTTTTACAGTCACATCACTCACAACAACACCAGTCTGCAGCTCTGTCAGGCTGTACTTTAAGCTAAATGCTAATATCAGCATGCTAACATTAGCTAGATAGCAGTAAACACAGGTATTTGTGTTGGACACATTAAAATGTCGACCTGATGGTGGCGCTAGAGAAAAAGTTATAGCAGTTCATCCTGAAGGAAACATTTCATCACACACACTTTATGGTAAAATACAACAAAACATGCAGATCTTAACATGCTAAGGTTTAACTTGTTAGCATGCTAAACTTTAGCATGTTAGCATTTCAACAGCGTTACCGATGCTAACTGATGCTGCACCTCAGAGGCCGACCACGTGTCACAGAGAGCCGACCATCGAACCATCTTTACATTATACGTTTTCTAATGTTAAGTGTTGCATGAATTGTGTTCAAGGCAGCTCTACTGTCTCGACACGCTGCACACGTCCCTTCAAAGAGCCATAAATCCCACAACCTCTCCGTGACCCGTGGTCGGCCTCCTCTGCTGTAGGTGTCGGTCACTGCTCTCAGGTGTCGGTCCTGTCGGTGTTGCTGCCGCTCTTCGAGCGCTCGCTGTCCTCCACTGCTGCAAACTTCACCTTCCTGTGTGACCTCTGCAGAACACAAACACACCAGAACACCGTCCTGTTCACCCTGAGGTCACAACCAGCTCCATGTGCATTTTATCTCCGACACACAACAGTCGGGCTGCAGAAGGATGTAAACATGTGGTTTCGCTAATTGGGTTCCAGATTCAGAGGAAGTTCTATCCAGAACGTGTCTCTGCAGAGACACAAAGCTTCTGATATCAGGAAGCAGATTCACCTGTTTTCACTCACCTGTTTGTCTGCGAGCCATCGGGAGTATCGGGAGATGTCGTCCCGCCGACGCTCCGCCCTCTCCCAGTCGTCCAACCACAGCTGGCGGCGGTACTCTGACTGGCGACATGTGATTCGCTGGTAGATGGCCTGATTCTGACGGCCGACCAGTAGAAGCTCCTCCCTCCTCTTGTCAGCATTCAGACTGAGGAGGAAGAAGAGGGAAAGGAGCAATTAATGGATGAGCAGAGGGACCAAATGCACTCTGATGTTTAAAAGTCAACAACTGTGAGGAGATGAACATCCTGCGACAGAGTTCAAGGCCACGAAGCTCCATGTCCAGGTGACGTAGCCACCTGTCCGGGTCAGTCTCAGGTGTGTAACACACAAACACTTCCCTCCGGAGCTGCTGGAGACCAACAGATGGAGCATCACGTCGCTGCCACCAGGTGATCAATCACTCTGTCGGGCTTATAGGTCGACTGTAAGCACACTGACCGATCGGCACTGCAAGAGTTATTTTAATAACTTGTACCTTTGAGAGGCTTCATCAGAGTCACAGGACAAAAGCTTTTCAGCTCCTGTCAGGATGAAATATTTTACAGCCCAGTGTGACGGCAGATTAATACCAAAGACTGTCACGCTCGTCCAGATCAATAATTCAACAGCGTAACAGAGCAGGACTGGTCACATCCATTATTCAAAAGTCCAACAGGACGCACTGGCGTCAGCGACAGCTCGCTGGGACAAGGAGGCTTTAACGGTCGCCATGACAGCAAACAGACAGCATATATATATATATATATATATATATATACATACATATATATATATACGGTTTAGTTATTATTGGTATTCTGATCACATGCAAATTGGAAATACTCATCTCAGCTGCTTTGCTGTAACCTGCTTTATTTTACAGGACAGGACAAGAAGAAGAAAAGATACAATGGGACAGGACATGGCATGAAAGGACAGGACAGGACAGGGTCTCACCTCCTCAGGTGGTACTGGTTCCGGTGGTCCACCAGGCCTTTAGAGCAAACGATGTCGGCCAGTTTGGAGGCCAGGAGGCGGTTGTCTCTGTCAATGATGGACATTCGCTCGTCCTGCAGCTGAATGACAGAGACCAGGAGTTCAAACATGGACGTTAAAGATCTCTCTGTCAGTCAAACCTCTCGTCTTCTGATGGACAAAGTCCTTAACCGTGACTTCAACGTCCACGTCTGATTAGTTTAATGAAGAAGAAGAGACGACGACTGGTTCTGACATTTAACAACATCCACATGTGCCGGCTCACCTGTAGCTTTTTCAGTTTGAGCTGGACGTGAGCCGGCGTCCTCGTGCCCTTGTTGTCCACTTCTGGGAGGGCGGAGCTCACCTGGACAGGTGAACACAGGACAGTGCAGTGAACATGTGGCTTATAACAGATAATATGTACATTTTAAATAACTTCAGTTCCCCAAACTGGAAACCATCCTCCACCTTTATGTTATTTATCTTCTTTATCTTCATCATCCACCTTTATCTTCATCCCCCACCTTTATCTTCATCCCCCACCTTTATCTCCACCCTCCTACCTTTATCTCCATCCTCCACCTTTATGTAATACTTCACCTTTATCTCCATCTCCTACCTTTATCTCCATCCTCCAGCTTTATCTCACTCCTCCACCTTTATCTTCTTTATCTCCATCCTCCACCTTTATCTTCATCTTCCACCTTTATCTCCATCTTCCACCTTTATCTCCATCCTCCACCTTTATCTCCACCCTCCACCTTTATGTAATCCTCCACCTTTATCTCCACCCTCCTACCTTCCTGCGGTGGTTGTCGTAGTTGTTCTGGTCCCATCGCTGCTGCAGGTAGCGGTTGGTGACGGGCTTCAGCGGCTGGTAGGACCTGTGCATGCTGCACCTCCGATACTGACCTCACACACTGTCAGCCGAACCCTGCAGGAGTGTGTGTGTGTGTGTGTTTGCAGGCCTGGGGGAATGTCGCCATGGAGACGTACCCCTCGTTATCTCATTACATCCAGATAAGGTTCTTATTAATTATTACTAAACTGTGGAGGCACACACACACACACACACACACACACACACACACAAAGTTAGTCTGAAAACAATGTAAATAAATATATAATACATTTAAACCTGTCCTGTAGAGGGCGCCCTGCCGTCAGCCTGTCACCTGTCCTGTAGAGGGCGCCCTGCTGTCAGCCTGTCAAACAGATGATACATATATATATTTATGTACATGTATCATCTGTCTCCTGTGTGTCTGTATATGTATTTATATATTCTGCATGTTTTACTCAAACCACTACTTAAAACCTAAAAATATGAAGACACCAAATAATGTGCTGCATAAACAGAACAGTCCGTTTGTCTGACCCTTGACCTCTGACCCCTGACCCCTGACCTCTGCTCATGTTACTTCATGCAGGATCTGAAAGAATCAATAAAACAAGGTGTAAGACAAGAAATGAGCTGTAGGAGTGATTTAACGTGACCAGAGTTGAACTCCACACAGTCTGAAGCCAGAGTCTGAAATAATGACGAGAGACGAACAGCGCCGTCCTTTTAAGAAGCCGTCAGCTCCGGTTAAACTGCAGGAGAGACGTGTGCAGCTCGCTCTGAGGTGGAGGACGGTGGTTCTTGGCAGGTGGAGCTGCTATGAATCTATTTCACAGTTAGTTGGAGCCTCAGTGATGCATCCTCGGTCACCTGTGTCTCCTCCACCTGTCTGTCTGTAACACAGGTGATCTGTGTCTCCTCCACCTGTCTGTCTGTTACACAGGTGATCTGTGTCTCCTCCACCTGTCTGTCTGTAACACAGGTGATCTGTGTCTCCTCCACCTGTCTGTCTGTTACACAGGTGATCTGTGTCTCCTCCACCTGTCTGGCTGTTACACAGGTGATCTGTGTC
>JAVQJL010073037.1:0-13394 GCA_036024295.1 Nannoperca obscura | reverse complement strand
GAGATTGCACCAAAAGACAAGGAAGCCCCAGCAAGTCTCCGGTGTGTCACAGTAAGATTAGCATGAAGAAAGAAGCAGCCAGCGACGGAAATACCTCTGAATAAGTCACCTGCTAACTGCTGCAAATATGAAAAGACAAGGCCCAACCAGTCACAGCCAACAACGATAATTGCCTTTGGGTACTGTAAACAGTGTAATATAAAGGCTCAGTCTGGAAAACCTTCACTGATGTGGCGACACGGTACACGAAGTAGCATATGTAATGTTTGCTGTTCCATTTGGATGTTAAGAGAACATAATTAATACATCTTTGAGAAAAGAGAGCAGACTTATGTACAGTGGTGACCATCTAAACTTACCATTTAGCAGAGGAATTCATATTCCAGTCCCCTGACAACATTATTTACAGTCAGCACGTAATACCCTTCACTGCGGGAAACTTTGTGGAAGGTTTAAAAAGGTATCAAACCATGGATACTGCCCAGTGTAGTCTTTAATCATACGTCTTATCCTTTGTTCTTTGTTTAAAGATAGATGACTATTCACTCTTCTTCACTTCCCGTTTTATATACCATCATCCCTCCTTGACACATGCTCCTCCATTCAGTTTTGGCTACATCTCTCTGTGTGATGCCAGAAATTAAAACCTGGCCACCTCTGTTACTCTTTTTCTCATCAGCTGGATTAGTTGTGCTTTTAAATCATCAGGGATTTTTATCCAGACATATACAAGTTGCACATCCTAACCCAAGCACGCAGAAACAAAACCAAATATTTAAATGTCCCTTATGCACTGCCTCCTCACCTATCCTAACCTCCTGCCTCCACCTATTTTCCTCAATTTTTAAATGACTTTCTGCCTCACCCCACTGCACCCCCTCTCACCCTCCCGCAGTCTGAGTGCACCAAAGTGATGCGTTGAAAGCAAAAAAAAAAAAGCCATCGCTGTTGTCGCCTCAGAGCTGCTTGGAACTGGGAGGTTGTCATGAGGTCTCCACCACAATGCTCTTTGTAGTTGTCAGAGAGACTTAAATAATGTCTTTAGTGCTGTCACACAAAAACACACACACACACACACACAAGCACACACAATCACTATAATTGACATGCAGCTCTGGAGTCCTTCAGTTTACATCTGTATAGTGTGTGTGTGTGTGTGTGTGTGTGTGTGTGTGTGTGTGTGTGTGTGTGTGTGCGTGCGCGACGGTGCACTAATATCCTATTTGTCTCGGGATGAGTGAGGACAACTGTGCTAAAATAGCTCATTTTGTGGCTGCGCAGCCTCTAAGAGGTGTTATAATGAGACATAACAAGTTATGGCAGCTCATTCTGTATGCTCCTCCATACCACATGGATGTAGTCACAAAGACCCTTGCTCACACACACACACATACAGTTAGCAGTCACGGTTAAGGTTATCATTGAATGAAAGTATTGTATTCCAAGTCAGTGACAGGGATGTGTTTGCCCTAAATTGCTCTTTCTACCATCACTTTTCTGTCGTGCTGAATAAAAGCCTGCAAGAAACACACATGGGGCGCACACACGCACACACACACACACACACACACACACACAAACACACCTGTCAGAGACCACAATGGTAACCCCCGCAGGGAAACCCTGTAATACCAAGCACCAGGTCAGCTGGCCAGAATGGTAGAAAGAAACAGATGGAGCGGGAAGGAGGGATGATGGAGAGAGAAGGGAGGATGCGCTCAGAGCAGAGGAAGGGTTAGGGAGCAACAAGTATGGGAGGGAGGAAGTCAGAGAGAGCTGCTGGGCACAGAAGGGAGGTAAAAGGAGATGGTAAGCAGAGAGCAGGACAGAGATGGACAGATTCTTAAAAGGAGGGACAAAGGGACAATAAAGGGCTGAGAGACAGGTGGAGGTGCAGCAGGGTGAACAGAGAAAGTGACAGGAGGTGAGTGGAGATGGGCGAGGGGGTAAGAGGAGGGCAAGAGGTGAGGGTGGGGAGAGGGTTAGGAGAAGATGAGGTCGTCGCCTCTGAGGCGGTTAATGAAGACGGTGGTGTCAGTGTGGCGATGGGGGAGGCACTGTGGGTAGATGAACGGCCCATCTGCTGCTCTGCCCGCTGGGATATCACAATCACCTCCCTGGCTCCCAATTCTCACTTATACAACCATTAACAAGGGCAGGGAGAGAGAGAGAGAGGCAGTGTGTTGCTGTCTTTAATCCAGCTGAACGACATACACAAAAAAACGAAATTCTCTAACTACAAAAAAGCTGTTCCAATATATTAATACCGCTCTAATTAAACATTTCAAACCCTCCAGACACCATAACTCAGAATCTAAATTAATTATAGGGTAATAAAACCGCCTTTTTATCATCTGTTTTGCCTTTTGTCTATGTAGGTCCAAATTGGCAACATGTTGGGCTGTTGCATCTTTCTTTACTCACTTTCCTGTTTCACTTTTGTGTGTAACAATATCTGCTGAAATGCTTTTGTTAGTATACGTACTGCGTAGTATATTGAACCTGGAGTGTAGTTTGATAACTTGTTTAGGGTCGAAGATTTATCGGTGGTGTTTTTCTCAAACCAGATTTACAATAAATGTGGGCCATCTCAGCATCGCCACATGTATGTTGTGTACTGTTTTAAGTTTTAAGGCTCATCAGACACAAAGACAGTGCACAGAGCATTATAGTCTACTCATGTGAGGCAGGATTGTAAAACACACTGAAGTTATTACAGCAGCAATAATGTTCTCCTCTGTCTCTTTGCTTGCTGGAGCTGAACAGAAATATTAGCACAACTCTACAAGTGTTATGCTACAAGGTGTTCTACGCTGTATGGACAGTTGCACGCATTTAATTGGCGAGTGGAGTACTGCATTGTTCTGCGGCAAAACTTGAGCCAGGATGAACTTTTTGCTGGACTACCCAGAGTTTTTTTGTGGTGGCCCCTCAATGAGCCAGTGTTGTGGTCTCATTGAAATGAACAAGGAGCCCGAGTTGCTATGATTCTTCTTCTCCCTGCTCCATTTTGGTCATGGAATATACTGTCATTTGTAAGAGATTACAGTGACAGATCGTTGTGATGTTTTGAAATGGAATTATACACTGAAATTCAAAGTGACTACGCTTACATGCACAAAATATTACAATATTTTTTTCTATTTTCCACCGGTGGCCGACTTGCTTGACCGTGCAAACGCAGCCTCTCCTCTTTCATTCGTTCAACCACCTTCTTGAAAAGGTGCGATATTTGCACATATCCAAAAACCTATTGATATCCGAGTCTTTCATAAAGTTTAAAGTAGGCGTGCTTCTCTTTCCGACAAGAAATGTGGGCTCTTCTTTTGTGCATGCATCTCTACTCCAGCCTTAAAAACTGCTTAGAGATGACCGTAAACAGGAAAGTGTCGCAAACTGCGGTAAAAACCCCAATTAAGACACATATTCCGAATGCGCTGTATACATGTCCAAACAATGCTCCTACAACCCGAATAATATATCGGCATTTCCTACATATTTTAAGTGGGAAATGCTACATTTGGAATGAGGCCTAATTTGAAATATCCAAACAGATTATGTTGTTTGCATGACGTGTGTCAACATAGTCAGTCTGAAAAAGTACTACTGTATGGGCTACTTGTAGACCAAGACCTTGTTAAGGGAATGGGCGAAAAACACTTTTTGTTGAGACAGCACTTACATTTTACACTGTACACTCTCTCTTCTTCGTCCCCTTCTTCGAGGCAAACAGCGAAATAGTGCATTACAGTAACGAGTAGGGTTGAGAGAAGAAACCACTTTGACGGACGTAAATGGATACTCCATTTGGTCTTAGTAATTCCAAGCTATAGCTGCTGTCCTCTGACAAGGGCTATTAACAAGCTTTTCAGAGTCACCATTCAAACCTACCTTAACCCTTAATACTGTTAATAGATTTAGCAAAGCTCTAACAGCAGGACATGTCTGGTGTTTCATGACCACTCACATGAAAATGTAACTCATAAAAAATGTAATTCCTTGTATGAATATCACCTAAATCCCTAAAATGTGTTTTTGCACACGGCTTCTAATTTTACCTTTGTTGTTAGATAAAAACATAATTTTCTGCTCTCATAAAGTTATCATCTCCTCGCAGTACCTGTGAAATCAACATTTAAGCTCCTCTAAAGCCCAGGAGAGGTAATGACACTTTTTCAAGATCATATTTCCTCTGAGTAGATCGTTTAAATCTAAACTATCTATGCTATGAAAACAGCACTTACTCATAATGAAGTGTAACTATTTGTGAGACACATGTTGTACAAGCTGTAGGAAAAAATAAACCACCATAAAGATGTGTTTTAGCAGTAATACTGTCCAACGTCTCAACATATGTTGTGTTTAAGTGGTGCTGCTTTTTTCTTCTGTTTACACTGATGGGATTTTAAAAAGGCTAAACTGACGCCTGATTGGTAAAAGTGTGGGAACATTCAACCATTAGGGCACAGGCATTCATGTCCGTCTTTAAAGTTGTTGGGTTTTTTTCTTTTTCAAACGTTCAATCAGCAGTTTTGGAGGGTTTGGATGTTGATGGCTGGATATCACCCTGCCATCATCTCTCCTGCTGGCTGTCACCCTCACTCTTTTAAACGAACAAGCATTCTTCCATCTTATGACAGATCCCTGATCTGCATGACTAAGAAACTGATTAACATATAGCTGAGAAAACTAATAATTGAAAATATAGCTTTTGCCTGTCTTGGATAGCTGGCAGGGCCATGGTGTTTACATGGTACAGATGTCCAAAACCAACAAGGACGACTAACAAATCTTCCATTAGTTTCTTAGTAAGTATGTACACCAGAAACTGATCAATAAATTAATTACCCATTATTATTATTAGACATAATCAGATATTAGCTTATCACAAATGTATTGGTATAAGCAAGATTTGTACGTGTTAATTTAGAAACAGTAGTTGTGCACTAAGAAGCACTGACAAGATAATTAAAAAAAGAAAAATTTACATCCAAGAAAAAACTGAAATCCAAGAAAACCTATAGCGTGCCTTCTTTCTCAAGCTTTTCATCAGCATACCAATGCACAAGCAAGACATTTAAAGGGGAATGAACCCAAGAGGTGCCCCTCCAATGCTATACACCTGTTGACTTGCAAATGCACACTTATCACAGCAGGAAGCGCAGCAACAGAAACAGATTGCACAAGTTTTTAAAACACATTGAAACATAGGACAGTAAAGTTTTGTTCAGACTGCAGACAAATCAGATACGTTTGTCAAATCTTTAATCTTTAAGACAGACCATTCGCACTTTTGTTTTTTACGTTTACATTTTAAGTGATTAGATCAGATTTGTCTGTCCAGACATCACCAAACTATCTGCATGGGTTGCAGTGGTAAAAACATAGGCGTAGGTAACTACATACACCAGAGACAGGACTTTCCTACGAATTATGAGAAATGGGCATTATCATCTCAGAACTCCTGGAGGAAGCTGGTACACCACTCTGGTTTCATGTTGTTGTTCAAGTGACAGAAAGGACACTTTGAAATCCAGCTTGAGTGGCCAGAGCATCCGGACTGAGACACATCTTTAGAAATCCGATTGGAATCACATTTCTAAACACCTCCAAATGCGGATTGGATAATTTGCAAAAATCACATTTCATGTTTATTTGCTGTCCAGACTTTCTGAAATCAATCTGGATACAATGTGGATATGACAAAAAAATGATTTGGGCTGGCAATCTGAACAAGGCCTAAATCAGCTAAGCAATTATCACACTAATCTTCTACATCAAGATCCATTTGTCCAAGATAATCACACTATGAAAAACTGACATCAGCATATGCTGTTAACCTACAACAAACTGCAGGACACTGCGGGAACAAGCAACATCGACCCACTGTTTGAAACTGTAGTGCACACTGTGTGAGCGGTGGCACCCCTCATACAGATAATCCTGTAAAAATGAAAACCAAGGAGGCCAAGTGAAAGCACAAAGTGAGTAGCCAGTGGCACTCGGACAAGAACAATGAAAGCTATTTTCCACGTGGATGGCTAGAACAGATTATAATGCACAACAGCAGAAATATCATCCAGCACAAACAAAGGCAAAAAACACACATCCCATTATTTATATGTACCTTGCCCCCCCCGGCCACAACACACCCAAACACACACCTTTCTTAATGATGCTCCCCAAATGGCAGAGTTCATGAGAAATCCCACTGCCCATCAATCACACATCACAACCTCTTTCTGTACATACACAAATACAAATCACAGACCCTCCTCCACAGCAACAGAAGCAGAGACATAATGAAGGATGTTGTCTTTAAAAGGCTGTTTATCAGCTTAGTAAACTATTGCTGGTGCTGGACACAAGCATACACAAACAGGCATCTCTTCACTCTCACTACATCCCTCAGTTTTCCCCCCATCTCTCTCTCCCTAATGAGGCATAAAAAGTAAAAAACTCTCTATACCCATCACAGAAGTAAACACATATTTTCAACATTATGCACAGCATGGAAAAATACAACTCTCCTGTAGCTGCACACCATCTTGTCTAAAAGCACTTTCTCTCTTTTTTTAAATTATCCTGTCTTTGTTTCGCAGCCTGCTTCTGCCTGTGATAGCTCAGAGAGATGGAAGGAGTGACAGCGTCATTAGACAGTGTCAGCATCATGAGGTCTTTTTCATGTCACGTTTTCCCAAGCCGTGCAACACACACATTTAGAGAGTCCTGCATCCACCACATCAAATTCCCAAAACCACAATTTTCCTGGAGGTTGCTGAGCACAGAGCAGATCTCCCCTAAAGGAATGTTACCAGCCTATTTGTGGGCATGTGTGTGTGTGTTAGGTTAGAAGAGACATGGACTACATCCCAAAGATGACGTCTGTGGTGCACGGGCACAAGTAAAAATCTATATAAAACTCCTCTAATGATAAAACATCTTATTAAAAGAAAAGAAAAAGAAAATCTCTAAAAGGTGACGGTGAGGCTTTAGGGAATAAAACTATAATCTAAGCCTCTCATCTTCATTATATTTCATGTGGTCTCTCCTCCAGGCTGTGACCAGGGTCAATCCTGCTCAGTGTTTTCACAAGCTTTGTTTATTAGCTTGTGATTTATGGGGGGGGCAAGATACTGGGGCAAAGTTAGGTTCAGGCACAGGAATAGGGGTGTGGTTAAGGTTAGGTATGGAGGTAGGGGTGTGGTTAGGGTCAGGATAGTTTATGGATAGGCTAAAAAAGGTAGGGCATAAAGCAGCATGGAGGACAGGTCAGGAAAGGCATGGAGCCCAAATGGGGGGGAGCCCACCAGGCCCGAGAGACAAAAGTCACCTCGAGGAGACCTCAGTCAATCTAAATATATAGATAAAAATAAATAAATTGAATAAAATAGCACAAAATGTGGCCATTTTCCCACCATAAGTTAAAAGGTTGATCAAAAAAAACCATATAACTTTAAATTCATAAAAGGTGTGTTAGTAGTAAGTGCATTAAAACATGCCCAATGTTCAAAAACATTCACACTCTTCCTAAAACAAGGGACCAAAATAGAAACTATTCATTAAAACACTAGAAAAATGATATGTACAAATGTGTGTTGTAGAGACAGTGCTACAGTGACAACACACAAGTGAGCAAACACACTGACACACACACACACAGTGGCTGAGAAAAGGACCATTCTAGGCATTGCTCTGGATGAGAGCACAGACGACGTGAAAAAGCATTTGACGTTCATTTCAGTCCCCCCCCAATCAAACTACGAAACGGTCACAGAAAGAGGCCTGGCAGTGTGCAAAAAATGCTGCTATTGAAACTCAGGAGAGACGTAAAAAAAAATATATGAGACAGATCGTGATAGGTGGAGGTTGTGGCGGTTAAGGGGGAGGGAGGGGCGGATGGGGGCATGAAAGTATGAAATAAGGGAGGGAGGTGGAGAAAGTGCTTTGCTGTCACTGAAGCAAATGTAAATACCCGGCACACTGCTCATGCTATACTACTCCTGGAGAAACCACACACAGAACAAACACCCCTATGTGTGAGTGTGTATGTGCACAGAGTATACAGGAGTGTGTTTGGATATCAGCGCGTGTGTGTCTCTGTGCATTGCTATAATATAGTGCTTATCTCTGTGGATTATGCTGACTTGCAGCTATTAAGAACTTAAACACATTCAAACCAGCAGGGAGCTATTTCTACGACTCAATAGGCCGTCTATCACCCTATTGTCTGCTCCTCGGCGCGTGCGTATGAGAATATATGTGTGTAAAGCTATCAAATGGGTGTGAGGAAAGAAAAAAAGTAGATAGTGGAACATAATGGAGGACAGATGTAGAGGATGTAGTCGGTGATAAGGAAGGGTGGCGGGGACAAAGTAAATGATAGGGATGGATGATAGGGAGAAATGAGTCGACCACAAAGGGTGAGCCTGTCACAGAGGTGGCGCTGACGAAAGCCCTCCATCAGAAGAGACGTAATGAGATTTGATGTAACGTGATGTGATGGTGAAGCATGCTAGAGATGTTTCCCGGCACTGAAACAGACAGAATCTGGATCAGCATTACACCGATCACCACGGCGACCACACGTCAGCACCGCTAACACACACACACACACAAAGACACCGACACAGACAGACACAGACAGACATGGCATGTGTGCGTGTTTGCCCGTCTATCTGTCGGTGTCTATTTGTGCGTGTGCGATTTGATGATCTCCCCCCCGAAAGGGACTATCAAAGGGACTTCAAATACCAAAAGATTCATCTCCACTTGAGAGGAAGCAGGAACAGTGTTGGGGGGGTTTGGCAGTGGAGGAACTGGAGGACAGTGCCAGGCCTCCAGCAATGTTTACCCTACTCAGGGAAAGATCCAGTGTCCTCGCTGGTACAGCCTTCAGCGACACGCATACATTTCAGCCAGCATTTCAGATTTATGATCACACACACACTCACACACACACACACACACACACACACACACACACACACACTCACTCACTCACTCACTCATGCTGCATTGTAGGACTGCGTCAAAATGAAATGTGAGCGCAGGCATAATGAATTCATACGTGTAGGTGCATTATTGAATGTATGGGTGTGGGGGTGTGTGTGTGTGTTTTTCTGTAAACGTATTGTGGGCGGTGCGTATGTATGTATGAGGTGTGTGCACATGTCCAGGAAGTTAAAGACAGAGACACAGGCAGAAGGGGAAGCATGCACATCATTGAAAAGTCTCATATGCATATGCATGCTAATATAAAGGTGGTCAAAGGAGTTCGGGGTGTGATGGATGAGAGAGGCAACACAATCAATTTCACAGACGATTAGGAGATGAAGCCTGTAGACTTAAATCTGCACTAACTGCCAGTTACAGGACCTCTCTCTCTTACACACACACACACACACAGCTCTGTAAAGCACCTTTAGGAGTCTGAACACACTGAAGTTAAAGAGTGTCTACTTGTCAGAGGTTACTTCATGATGTAATAATAGGTTAGAAAAAGTAAAATGCGAGGTGGAGGGTCTGAAGGACAGAAGATCCAGTGAAAGAGTGGGGAGGGGCTTGTTGGTGCATTTAGTCTTGCAGGTAAAAGCACTCTGGAGAGTTGAGAGCCTGATAGAGTGAGTTTGTATGCAGGTGAACTTGTGCCGTTGCGGTTGTGTGGCCGTGTATTGTCCCTACCTCCGCTATGAATCATTGAGGTTAGAGGTCATGACTAAGAGATGGAGCATATACTGTGGCAGGAAGTGCTAAAATGACCACTCTGTCCTGTCACGGTCTCTTCCCATCCAAACGGACAGTCGTTGAATCATTAAGGTGAAAGAGACTCCAGCGATCCCAATGTGCTAAAACGACCATTCTTCCCTCACTGCCTCTCTTTCACTTTTAATCTACATTTTTATGAGTTTCTATAAAAACTCCTTTTGTGACAGGTGTGAACCACCTTTCTCTATTTTGGTGTGACAGAAGCACTTCAGTTCTCAGTTCAGCAAAACTGGAAAACAAGTAGGAGAATAGATGTACAGGATAAAAAAACAGACCTAAAAAGAAGCAGTCAAAGGATCAAAGGAAATTGTTCAGTCAGTTCAAGTAAATTTGTGAAAATGAGCCCATCTTTCTTTTCTTAGAAACACAAGAGAGCTTCACACTGCTGTCTGTGATATCATCAAAAGCCACAACCTGGGGATGTTTCGTTGAGAGTAAATAAAAGGCCAGGAATTTTGAATGATGGGAAAGCACTGAGGGTGATCCTCCACACACGTCGGCACATTTTCCTGTGAAGAACTCTGAAGAACTCTTACGAAGAAACAAACATTTAGCAAAGTCACAAAGTCCCTAAATGATTTGTTTCATCCAGTGGAGGAAAAAATGGTCTGTGCCTTTTAGTGACAGTGATGTTTTCAATAAGTGTAGCTTTAGTACATTCATAATTATATTCACAGATATCAATGTAGTGTTTTACATACATAGGCTGTGCTTGGGAGACCTGCCCAATTACAGTGCATTAACGGCCACTGAAGCATATTAATAAATTGCTGATGTTTATAAAAGTTTAAATTCACCTTGCAGATATGACACCTGTTCTTGTTCATCCAAATAAACAGAACAATGGTGTCAGAGTTTCTTGACAAATGACACATTTTGGACATAGAAACATGAATCAACCTCCCATTTAGTCTATTAAATTTACAGACCTGTCATTTCACAACAGTATTTCTGTGTTTTCATGCACTTGTCAAAAGTGTCAAAAGAGGTGAACACATTTAGCAGCAGTAGAAATGTGAGCCCTTTCTTGATGTTTCTCTGAGGCAACGTACAGTGTAGCCATGTTTGTATGTGTGTGTATGTGTGTGTGTGTGTGTGTGTGTGTGTGTGTGTGTGTGTGTGTGCGCATACATGTGTGTCTACCATACTGCCAGTTTCTGTTCAGGATCCACACGATCGTAGTAATTGGGCTGATTTGTTTTGTTGTGTGCTTTCAGCATTTTATCAGACTGGCCTGCTGACATCATGAAGTAGATCTTGAAGCCATTCCTCAGCTGCAGTAACAGCTTGTGAAATTCTCCCTGTTCTTGACACATTCTTTTATTTTCCTCCCAAAGTGGGAGAATTATCACTCCTACAGGGCTGCTTTTTGTTTCATAATGAGACGTTTCACAGGGAAGCTTTCAAATAGTGCAGACTCAGACTATCACTGTCAATCACATCAAGTGGTGAATTAAAACAAAATGCACAATGATTTTGGACTTGAAAATTTAAGAGGTATTCAGAGGTAAAAATGCAATGTTGTATGCAAACTTCGAGCTAATGTTAGACTCCTCATCATTTTTTTTATCTCCTGAGTCTACTCTTCTGTGGCACTCCCTGATCTGTTTTTTAGATCAGAGCTAATTGCTGACTCGCTGGCATGTTGGCAGAAGCTTACATGCTGAAATATTGTAATAACATGGCATCATCATCATCATCATCATTAGCAACGTTCAGCCACTCTGTACGAGCGGCTAAAGTATCCTCCTCCTCCTGAGCGGGTGAGAGCTCAGGGCAGGGAACGTTACACCACAAGCTTTTTTGACTGTACGCCAGTCGCAGTCAATGAGGGTGAGTGATGTGAAGACACTGTGGGTGCACTGCACTCTGGGATGGGCTTGGAAGGCTCGCAGCAAACTGGATGACATCCAGCTGTTTTATTAACAACTGCCGCTGTTCACATTTTATTTGACACTCTGACAAAACAAAACCAGTTGTTCAGGAAAGAAAATGCACATTGTCTTAAATTGTAATTAAATGTACAAATGGTCTCCAACTTGTTTTCCAAATTAAATTGTCATATTTGATAAATATCTCATATATATATCTCTCTCTCTCTCTCTCTCTCTCTCATATATATATATATATATATATATATATATATATATATATATATATATAGTGTATAGACCCCTCCTGAGTGTATATTTTTAACTGAAGTTTTAAGATTTGGGATTTCCCGTTAACGAATGAGAAAATATGAGACAAGATAAGATAAGGAAGGAGTGAGAGCAAGTGAGGGAGAGGAGGAAGTAAGCCAGTCCCTCCCTCAGATATGGTAATTCATGCTAATCTCCATTCACATAATTAATCTCTTAATTGCTTTAATTGACATGAAAAAAGGTTGAAGCTTGTCTGATGTCAAAAACCGCCTGCAGCACACATACATATACATGCTTGTGTGTAAGTATTTAAATAAACATACAAATACATTAACATATGCACATGTAAAGGTGATTATGCTGTCATGATGCTATTAAACAAAAGATGCAAATACTATACACTCACTTATGTGTATGGGAATACAAACAAACACACAAATACATATAGCCCCCACAGCAAGCAAATCCCCTTATTGTTTCTTTAATTAGAAAAATAAAGAACATAACAGCCATATATTCACACTGTTAACGAAAATGATTTCTCCTTTTCACTTCCTCCCAATCCGTAACTTCTCATCCTTTGCTTTTTTGGGTCAGGTTGTGTGTGTATTTGTGTGCAGTGAGAAAGTGCAAGAGTGAGTCAGAGAAAGAAGTAAACAAATGCAGGTTTTTCCATATAATTTGGTGAGACAAAGACTGTTATTGTATTCCACTATCATTTTGACTTAAGGCCTAGATCTCTTAGTTGGAACCCTTTAACGTGCACAAGCGCGCTTGCACACACACACACACACACACACGCTATCACACAACAAAAGCCAAAAATACATCTCTCAAGGTTTCAGTTCTGAAAAATAGGATTGGATGCAGTGAGATAAAAACATTAGCATATACTTAAAACACAATACATACACAGGCTACAAAAAGATACAGTGCTTGCTCACTACATCAGTAGTGAGAGAATACACAAACACACCAAAACACACACACGCTTAACAACCTTTCACAAAAGAAAATATGACAAACGAGACTACCCATGACCCCGTTATCTCCTTTGTTTTCTGCTTCTTCATAGTTCCACAATCACATCCTACTCCCTGAAGAGAGGGGAGTCCTCCCACATCTAGGAACACAGACAGGCTGAGATAAAGATGCAGCTTAAAAACTGTGCCGCACCAAGGACACAGAGAAAGTGTGTGAATTTGTTGTTCAGACTGGACTGATGTGAAATGACAGAAGACCATCAGAGATACGAAGAAGGTAGGCGGTAGAAGAACCCACACTGACCTCGAGGTCAACGCCACAGCTCTGCCATTTGACCAACCATTTAACCTCATATAAATTACCTGCTCTGTGTGAGTGTGTGTGTGTGTGTGGGGGGGGGGGGGGTGTGACATTGATCTATCTGTCCTGTGATGAAACCAGCCTGTGCACGTTACCCACAGAATAAATCACATCTACAATGAACATTATTACCCTTTA
>JAVQJL010073032.1:0-17070 GCA_036024295.1 Nannoperca obscura | reverse complement strand
CAATGTATGGTGTGTGTGTGTGTGTGTGTGTGTGTGTGTGTGTGTGTGTGTGTGTGTGTGTGTTTATTGCCACTGCAGCTGTGCTAGACACACATGAAGACGGCATTGCAGCTGTGAGTGTCACGGCAAAAATGAGCATGTTACTCTAATAAGATCCTTTCTAGCAACACAGATGAAACAAATAATAAATATTAAATTAAAGCATATGCTTTGAATGTGATTTAAGGGAAATGTTGTAAATGAATTACAAGTCTGTATGTTTAATGAGTGGAGTGGTTTATTTGGTCTGTAACACAGCAATGTTTTAAGCTGACTTTTGTGTGGCTTCTGTTAGAAAAAGAATCTAAGTGTGCAGTAAAATCACACTAAACCAACCATTGTTAGTGGTAAATTGAATTCCTAATACTAAAAACAAACCTGTTAAACCACTAAAAGATGAGTTTGTGTCTGAAAGGAGACAGAGTCAATTTCATCTCCCTGAGAACAAACCAGATAAATAATGCTCTCTGAAATAAATGGTTCCTGTGCAGCTGTGATGGCTCATTCTGTGATTGTTTGTGATTCTGTTGACACCCCCTGCTGGGCTGAAGACATCACTACCACACGGAGAGCAAGCTCACTAGCAGCGACAATGCCCCATATCCAATCCCACTTCCAGCCAGGCAACAACATGCTGAAGTTAATGAAACACTAAAATCAAGCCGATGGCTTCCTCCAGAGTTATATCACTCTGGCAAAGGACAAAGACATACACAAGAGAGAAAACAAATATAAAAATAATATATTGAACACTATTGTACTGTATATCCTTAGTCTACAATGATTGTGTGTGTGTGTGTGTGTGTGTGTGTGTGTGTGTGTATGCACGCACACTCAAGAGAGAGAGTCTAGACAGCTGTATCCCCGCCAGGTCTCTCACTGCTAAGGAGAGTGAGAAATATATACTGTGCAGCTGCCGAAGACACAGTCGACCCACAAAAGAGCTATTGGGCGCCCACAGCAAAACAATACAGCTTAGCTGAGCTATGAGAAAAAACCATTGGGATCAATAGACAATTGCAATTAGCCCACATTGGCAGGAGGGAGCAGTGCCAGATTGGACACAGGATGTCGATTCCATTTCCTGCACTATCAGGCCCTCAAACTTGGTTGGCTCACTGTGTAATTGGAGCAACACATACAACTGGGTAAGATGTTGTAGTGTGAATGTTATAATACTAAATATGTTAGTGATGAAGATAGTTATAATAATAATAATAATAATGTTATATATTCTAGCACACTAACCCCAACAGACACGCATTTGGAGTGTAATAAACAGCATGTATTGTATCCACATACATGTTTGCAAAAAAATTGATAAATAAATAAAACGTTTGTGTGGTGCGTTATCTAAAGCCACTTAGTTACTACATTGCCACACCTCAGCAGACCAATGTACTGACTTTACAGCACTGAACGCTCCTGATCACTTGTGTAATTTACATCTGCAGTTGTACAGTTGATGTCATCCTCAGCATCAATTAACAGAATTCCACATTTTACTTTTTCAAACATTTTCCTTCAGTTATACAGAAACTATTTTGCCTGCATTGAAAGAACACTCATCACCACATTCATTTTCTCTCACTGGCCTTAAATGCAGACAGGGATCTCTTTTACTCAAACTCTAAATCTTATTTAAAATACATAAAACAACTGACTCGCAAATTACAGGTCTTACCTTTAAGTATGCCCTGGCCTTGCAGTACATCCCTTGAAATCAGCACAGAGTAGAAGCTTTGTGAGAAGCCAGCTCGGCAAGGACTTTCGGAAGCATGCTCCCCATTAGTCCTCTGGAAAGAAGAAAATACAATGTAAGGCATCGATAAACATGGATTCCATTGATTTCTTGCTTCTTTGGCCCTGAGCCTTGGAGAACAAACACATATAGCACAGCAGTTAGCAGATATGTATTCAACAAGTTTATCAGTATGCTCCTGGGCAGGCACATGCTGATAAAACGGGCTGTGTAACTTGCTCCATAAAGAAACCAGCCCTTGATGAACCAAGAACATATTATTAAGTATTGTGCTCAGGGTTAAGTGAGACACAGCTTATACACACAAAAAGAAAACTGCATGAACGCAGCAAAATTGTATCACTCCTGACTGTGGGTCTTACACTAGCGCAGGGGTCCAGAGATCTAAGGTCTGAGCAGTGTGTGTGAGGGAAGGAGACATAGAGTTGTGTGTGTACAGTTCTCAGATCCTCTGCAGAAAACTTTGCACCCAACATTTAGTGCTCACTGTATGTTAAATTGAACGATCTGACCCACTGCAACCACTAAATGTGCGCGGGCACACACACGCGCACACACCGGTGCCAAGGCTGACTGGAGTCTGAATGAAGAGGCATGACGCGCTAGGTCCTCTCCTCTTAGGACGGACTAACGCAGCAGTAAAATATCTTTGTGTAATTGTCCTAAATTTACGTAATAGGAGAGCAAAATCTTTAGTCACAAAAGCGGCAGAAATTAGAAAGGAGAGAGATTTAGCAGAGCTACTTGGTGCGCCGTTAAGAGTAACCCCCCGACTTTATTCAGCTTTTATTGATTAAATGACAAGAAAAGGTTGGAAAGCGCCATATAACTATAACTAAAGTTTAACATATTGTAGGCGATTGTTTTTTTTGGCCAGGCAAGCCTTGTAGAGGAAGGTGCTGTTAAAATAAGCGAGATGAATTAAATTGTGCAGTCGTTTTAACTTGTATAGGATATTGCAGCCCAGTGATGAACGCGCAGCGATCCAAATAAAGCTGACGAGGATCGGAGCGCACAATACTGGGACGTTAACGCTTACATTCTTTATTTTTCCTCTTACGCGTTGAAAATCTTCAGGGAACCAATTTGCCTACTTGTAGGAAAATAACGACCGCGCTGCGCTGCTGCAGCATCGCACTGGACCGACAGTGGACTTCATCCGACTACATGACTTTATTCTGGTTTATGTGCCATGGCTTCGCGTAGACTACTCTCACAACTCCTCGACAGCTGCACTAAACAAAATGAGACATCTCACCCAGAATGTGTCAAGAAGAAGGGCTGCTGTCAGGACCAAAGCGAAGTCAGTTCTCATCGTGGCGAGCAAGCGAGCTAGGGCTGCTTGGACGAGGAACCAGAAAGAGGGTCGATTCGTAATTCTTCTCCAATAATTGTGTAATTTCCCCCTTTCTTGGTCAGACTGTTGGTTACGTCCCTCCTTGTGCTCCGTGAGTGCGCTGCAGCTCTGCCCCGAGTTTCCCCGGCTCTCTCCTCTGCAGGTGAGCGCTCCGCTCAGCACCAAAGCGCAGCCAGCGTCACTCTCCAACCCCTCCTATCACCCGGTGCAGGAAAACTCCACACACGCACTTAAAGAAACACTCGTTGAAGCTTTGGATCAAACAACCACACCTCTGACGTCTTTCCGAGAACCCCGATATTTTATTCCCTCTCCTCTGGCGACCTAAAGAGCTTTGCAGTTTTATGGTTGCAAACGAAAGGGTCGGTAAGCCACGATTCGAGTCTATGCCCACATGGATGGCAGACCCATTAACTGTTCGCTATGAAACTTCCAACACTGCTTTACAAGCATGTAGCTTCAACATCTGATATGTATATTATCAGATTTCGACAGTTAACTAATCGAGCAGACGTGCACAAAATTCAAAACGTTTATATCGGCTTTCCATTATTATTAGGCTCCATTATTAAAAATCCTACAAGGTACAATTTGGACACACTTAGATTAACATAGAGGAGCTAAACATGTCACGTGTGCAGTAGGTATACCATGTGACCTGCAGGTGATCAGCGCAAGTGAAAATGAATTTAGGAAAGCATGCTATAATCCCCACCCCTCCACTGTGCTCCATCTTGATCACTATGAGACTAGTTACTTAATCCTGTACAAAATAAAAAATAAATCATAAAAGCAGCTCATCCCATTGATGGGTGCTTAGGCTTGTCCTTGTATGATAAACAAGTGTGCCACATATTTAACATCTGTCTTCTTTGAGAGAACACACCATTGTATTACTTTAACACAAGATATATCAATATCAAATTGTTTTATAATGTGATTAACACATAAGACATGTGTTTAATTGATTTTGATTTCCCCTCTAATCCAACAATTTCTGCAAATACCTTTAAATGATGAAGTGCCATTATTGGATATTTGTGGTATGTAGCAATAGATGCACTTTATAATTATTGGTTTTCTGTGATAAGTATCCTGACTTGGACTACAGTATGCAACTGCCACAGTCAACCACTAACTAAAACTAGAAATCCTTTTGACAAAGTGGGTGTGAGTGGGTGAAATTGAAATACTTTATATGAATACAGAACTGCATGTTGGCCTGCAGTCTGTTTTGGTGGGAGGTTTTGTGTCTATTGATAAGCCTTGTGCATGGAATTTGATCATTTTCATGACATTTACAAACCAAGTCATGGAATGCTGTTCAACAGAAGTTCTTTTTGTAGAGAACAGGCTTGGTTAACTGGCCCTTAACTGATGAACTCAATGAATACTCAGCCTTGCTTGTTCAACAAGTCTACTACTGTTTCTGAAGAGGAATTTCATCAAAAGAAAAGTTAAACAAAAGGTCAATTCAAAAGGTTTTCAATGTGAATCTAAAGCTCTCACAAAAACTGAACTTTGCTCTCTTTGAACCGAGCTTCCTTTTCTAAAAAGTTGTTTTCTGACTAAAAGGCCATGTTGTATGAGTATTATCTTGCATCTGTGTTCATGCAGTCCAATAATACCTCTTACCATTAGCAGTTTATCTGCCTGAACAGTGTCTTGTGTTTATATAAAACCATTTTCCTGAAACAAAAACAGCATAATATGGAGGTTGGCTGGTCTTTTGAGCTATTAATGACCTTATTATTGAGTTGTCTCTGATTGTCCATATCTGCTTAGTGAGCCAATGGGCTCTAGTCCCATCAAGAGTCTGTGTGATATCCAGGCATTTTACCCCCTCTCTCATCCTAATTCAGGGTCCCAATGATAAGCTCCAACACTCCTATCCACAGACCTTTATATTCCTGATGGGCTGACATGGTTATGATTTTTGTCCTGTTAAATGCTGTGATTGGCAGGTCTCTCTATGTTTTGTGAATGTATGTATGTATCTCTATGTTTGATGACATGTTGCAGATGTGCTGTTTCACACACACATACCACAGTACAACCCATCATCTGCATCTCTTCATGTAGCAGTTCATTGTGGCTGTTTCTGCTTGTATTTTGCCTCCTGAAATATTTAGGACAAATCAGCTGAAACAAATAGTGAAGAATACAATGTGTCTATATCTTGTTGTGTAGACCAAAAGTACTTAAGAATTGGGCTGCTAACTAAATTCCTCTATGTCAGTAACAAATACAGACACATTCAGTAGTTAATTTAGTCAGTTGCTGGCTCAAACTGTTCAGGCTTATATGAGCAGGGTTAATAGCTAAGCAGCAACCTTCTTGCAACAAAATTATGACTTCATAATCTTTTCTGTAGCTTTGGTGGTCTTTTAGTCAGCTTTTAACCATGTAGTATACTTTTTATCACATCCAACTGACAATGGTGCTCTCAGTTACCAGTGAGCCAGTTGCAGTTCTCTGTTATTGTGTATGCTCAGTCACGGCTTACTGGGACACTAAATGGAATGGTGCCACTGTTAATGTTATTACTTTAGGGTCTATGTGTATAAATGAAATATACACATTTTTTGGTGTTCATGTCTTATAAATATAAGACATAATTTCTGAACATTTTGAAGAGCAAATGGGTTTTTTTCTTCTTTATCTTATTCTTTGTTGTTGTATTTAAGTACAAAGTTTTGTAAAGACCACTGGAAATGCAGATACTCAGCCCAAATGAAATTATTCCCTCACTAAAACTGCACAGTCAAAAGTTCTTACTGAAGTTATTACTGTGTTTTTGACTACCATCAGTTAATGACTGACAAATGTTTTGTTTCAGTGAAGTGCAGATGTTACATTTCATTTTTCCATTTGTCTACTATGTATTAAATAGAAAAACATTTAACTGGACACTGATCCAGTCCTCCAGTCTTTTTTTTTAAAGACCAACAGCATGATCTTTGATTTTACAGCACTGTTCCTTCCAATACGAACAGGGACTTGTTATACTTTCTTTAAAATGTTTGAAGCGCTTCTGTATCCCTTTGTGGCATTCTTTAAGAAAGAGTAACAGAGGATGCTAGGTATAGTATGGCTAAAGGGGAAAAGTTCAGAATTTCATTGTTTAAACATGGTTTTCCATTGCTGTACTATTGAGTCGTTACTACATGGCCCAAAACCCACATATAATAAAGAGTATGACTGAGAAGTCAGATGATATATCTGAATAATGTGATGGGGGAAGACAAAATGTAGAATGTCCTCCATTATAATTACTGTTGTTCCTTTCATGCCATGAATGAATTGCAGAAAACATAAATAACCTTCAGAGAAAGCTTCTATGATGTTGGTTTCATTTGTTAAGAACCACTATATATGGTGCAGTAGGTTAAAAGCTCAAGTGAATTAAATGTAGTGTATTTGCATAACATTAGATTCAAGTCATATGAAAGATATTTAAGAAGAGGGTAGCTCTGGTAATTGAACATATAGAGCATTGATCAGGTTCATTAATATGCACTGATTTGTTTGGAGATGTAGATACTATTTTTCTTGTTGACAAGTATTGCTGATCATTATTAACCATACTTCTACAGTAAGAGCAACTGCTTTTTAAAAAGCTATTTTCTATTTACAAGTTAACTTCTTTACAATTCACATCTCAAGTGATCCAGCACTGCATTTTGACCCCACACCATGACACCAAGCTAATCTCCCACTAATGTTAGCATGATAACATTTGTTTTACAACAAGGCTTCTGCTAAGAAATGCAAACAAATATTACATATACTGTTAAACTACAAACACCACAACCAAACAACAGGTACATTTTAGTGTAGTTATCTAATTGTCGGAAAAAGCAATGAACACGTTACCAAGCTAGGTTATCAACTTTCAATTATCCACCATAGAAGCACAGAAGACGACATTATAATTGCATTGTTGGATAAATATAAAACACATTTGGCTCACTTACTCAGTAGACTGCCGTTCTCTGTGTGTGTTGTCATTTGTTGTTTCTCTCTTTTTGTTTTTGTGACAGATTCAGGCACTGTGGACTCATCCAAACTATTACTTTACTGACAGGTAAAGCACAGGTGGAGCCAGTAATGTTAACAATGGCTCAGTTCCATTTAAGTCTCTCAATAAGCCATGCCACTGGGCCAGCATGCACACTACCAGGGTTCTCGAACTTGAACACCTAAATGGAATGCAGCCATCATTAATGTTATTAATTCAACCTGTACTGTCCCAATAATGACATGTCAAAATGTCCGCAATAACAAATCTCTTTTCGTCTAATACTGTGTCCACACTATACAATAATTCTAAACAGGTTTTGAGCCTTTATGTGCTCACAATATAAAAGTTACTAAATTAACTACAGTATATTCAAAAAGTTAGTTTGCATACAAAAACAAAAGACTGGAGTGTGTGTTTTTCCCACAATGTATTGTGCAAATGAAATGGAAACAGATTCACAAACACTGTCAAAAATGTCTTAGAACAAAGTTTTGTACTGCTGCTTTAAAAGCTTAAACTCACAGACTGCCTGCCAGTGATGTTAAGTAGTGGACATTTTTCAACATGGCTTTGGCAGAGACACACACAACACTGCTCATTGTTAAGGCTGCTAATGGAGCGTTACCCAACAACTAGTATACAGTGCTAGTGCTGAGAATTGTTAGTGCTTTTATAAAACAGGACAAATTTGAAACATTTTTTTTAATTATAAAAAGCTGGTTTATTTTAGGAATCCTCTCCAGCTTTGGTTACCTTAACTGATCATTCACACACATTTCAGATCACATCTTTTTAGTAGCCATTTTTAAAGCAGGATCGGCTCAACACAAATACATGGACTGCAGTTATCAAAATCTGTCAGCAGAAGTTATAGCAGCTGAGAGCAATGGGAGCCCTTATTTCCTCCAAAAACTGCATCTATCTGCCAAACTCCCATTGAGGCTTGCCACTGTACTGTGTACGGGGTGCTTCATTATGTCATCTTATATTACTGTATTCAAAATACTCAAATAAACTCAAGCCTAGGGAGTAGTAAACAGCCAGACAGCTTGGGTCTAATGGCAGTAAAAGAAAGTAGGGGAGACAGGCGGCATGACTCTAAGTCTGTAAGCATATTCTAAGGGGCCCAGTCATCTTGCTCTTCTGATAATGATGCTTTCATTAGCCACTGGGATGCCAGGCATGTCCCATAGAGTAAAATCATCAGGGACCTCTCTCTGTGTCTCTGTGTCTCTCTCTCTCTTTCTCTCAGTGAACTGATTTGGACGCAGTTTGGGTTTCACGTTTGTATTCCAGTCTCCACTTCACTCTGAGACTATTAATGCAAATTATGCTGAGAAAAGAAAGAGAGTAAAAGTGCAAAGGGTAAAAAGTAAACCCAATCTTCATAAAAACTATTAAATTATTCTCACTTTATGTGCCACCAGGGACCTTCCTCTGTGTTTGAATAGTCACTCAAGACATAGAGAATCTCTTGTCACCCCCTGGACTAGCTTGTAAAAAAATATGACTGATGCGTTTTTGGAAAATTTGATTCTTATGGGGGAAAGGGATATGATCCCATCCATTCCTTTTGGATTATGTGGCTGTTGGGGTTTCCTCGTCCCGGCCCCAGTATCCTGTGGTATTGGACATGGTTGACACAGGAGGCAAGGCCCTCAAAGGTTGATGATGGATTCAAAGACTCGTTGACAGCTCTGAAACAATGACCCAGGCAGGGATCAGGGAAATTCTGGGCTTGGAGCAATACAGAATACTATTGTTTGATTTCCCATCTTTGATGGAAACACATTGGAAAGAAAATGCAGCTGGATATCGCCAGTAGCAGAGCAGTGGCATGAAGCCGTATGATATTCAGACATCAGAAAGCCAGCTGCAAAGTGGTCAGTTGAACAATGTGGAGCAGCCGGTCCCACAGCCTGTTCACATGGCAAGTGAATAAAAATGGTCAGCAGAATGTGGCATTATGCCATTCAAATGTATTTATCTCTTAAATTAGTCATGTAAATTCTGTGTTCTGTATCTGAGACCCCCATTTTTTAAATAATGTGTGAGGTTCTATATGGAATTGCAGATTTAAGCTACATTATTTATATATACAGTATATCCTCTGAAACCCCTGCACTGCCACTATACCACATGCATCAGAATAAAGGGAAGAGACAAGAAATCTGATATGAATGGTATTTTATTATCTACCATAGTTTAGCACTTGCTTTCATGTGTAGCTGTCAATCATATTTCTACCTTTAGTAGAGCTTCACTGTGAGAACAGACCAATCCACCAACTGCAAATCATATTCCATTCTCTTTCATAAAAAATAGCTTTATAATATATTGTTGCCAGTGTGGGACCATTGAAACCCTGCAAACATGTACAGGTGCTTTCATGTGCAGCAGACATGATACATGTGCTATGGCCTTTGAATGGACAAATATGAGGGCTATGAGAGGAGAGGCGCTAAAATGATTCCTAGGCAGGGAGAATTTTTAGCAGCTATGGGAGGCACTCAGTGGAGATGCCCCTAAGGCTGATAGGATGCTTTGATCAGAGATGGAGGGACACGCCTGTTAAAAATCAGCAGCCGCCCGTTCTCTTTGTATTCCTCTCTTTCTATATCCCTCTTTCTCCCTCTCCATTGCCCTGTCTTTCTATCTCCTCTCTTTCTATCACTTCCTTTCTCATTTGTTCTACCTTCCCTCTACCTTTCTGTCTCTTCAGCTTATTCCAGCTCCCCATGTGGTTGCTCAGTGATGCCCACAGCAGGCAGCAGCACTGGACATAATGGCCCTTAACGCTCCCTGACACCCATCATACCCATACGACTGGCAGCATTAATTAGCACACAGCACACACATAGTGCATGCATATGACTTCCTGCAATATACATATGCTAATAAATCATACAAATCAAATCCAGGTACAGTAAATGAACAAAGACAAATACAAACACAACACATAGCCATAGCTACAGACTGATTGCACCCAGATTTTGTTGCTGTTAGGGTTAGGGTTAGGATTTAGGATTTCAAAAGCTTTTCTGAAAACACTTTTCCAGTGATTTGGTTTAGTGGTTCACTTTATGTCTTTTCCAGGGTTGGTGCAATTTGGGGATTCTCTGACACTGAGCAACAGTAGTGAGTAAATTATTCCATTCAATTATCTGAGCATTTGCCCAATATAAATACCATCTGGGTGCTTGAAAATAGATTAGTATAAGGCCATACTAAATTATTAAACTATTCCCAGAGAACGAGTCCCCATTTCCCTTTAAATGAGGCAGACTTATGGGGTTCATACCAAGTCTTTGGTCATCTAACACACTCTGCACTTATATCGTGTCTGCCTGGAACACCGCGACAGGATTCCCAACAGGAAGATGAAAACGGGGTCCACCACCACTTGACCCCCTCACTTCTTCTCACTGACAAAACTGTTTCCAACATTTGCCAGACTAACAAGTCGGTCCTAACTAGCATGAGGATGCCTGGGCTAACACAGTAACTCAGAATAGGGTGGGATGAGGTATTAGCTCTCTGATTTTTTTATATTACTCTAGACCATAATGTATTTGGCAGGGAGAGTTCTCCCCCACATTAGTTTAACATGGCCTCAGTCACTCTTTCTCTCTCACACATGGCTTAGGCTCTGTCAGACAACAGACCTACAGCAAAGTATTTCTCATTTATTTGGCACACTCCCTCCGGAGGTCCAAATCAAAATGTGAACATATGGCTGCACTGCAATGTGCAGCCACTACTATCCTCTATACCGCCTTAGCTTGGTGCTTCAGGGGCTTGAACGCCTTGACAGTGCACACAGCAACACACATACAGTACAGTTGATGTGCCAAAAGTGTTCAGCTCTGCATTCGAGGAGTTTTTTATTTTTAACCATTTCACCAGATTGTTCTGAAAGCTAAATTATCACAAGCCTTCACGAGCGCAGGGAGAGAAATTAGTGCCCTGGAAAGAAACACTGAAAGACAACCAACAAAGGATGTCGTAGAGTAAAAAGACTTTAATAACTGTTTTTGGGTCTAAATATGTAATTCTTCTCGATGAACAATACAATGTTTGCTTATTTAACTTCCCAAACAATGGAAACACAATCTGAAAACTCAATTGATGCAATCAGCATGAAAGGTTTTAATTGCCATGTGTATGCAGTGTAATTGGATAAAACACACATTGCTTTCCTGTGTCTGTTCACTATTCTATTAGAAAACTCACTTAGTCATAATCACACTTGCCTCAATGCCCTCTGACTTGCTTGCCCATACGATTTTCCACCAGATACTTTATTTTTCAATAATTACTTACCTTGAATTAGAGATAAAATGTGTCTTTATTTGAATAATCAATATCAACACCCCCTTCACACACACACCCTTCCCTGGAAGTACTTTGGTGAAAGCAAATCTTTTCTTTACTGCACACAAATAAGATATAGGTGATAAGTGTTCCCTAGTGAGAGTTGGAATCAAGATCAAGATATTATATCAAGAGACGTATGCTGTGGGGTGCTTTTTCAAAGATGGAATCTCACAGGAGAAGGCACTTAATCTTTTCAAATCAATTATGTGCAACTGCCAACTTCATTCAGAAGCCACAATAGTTTGTTATGCTTTTTTTCCAGGTGCAAACACATGATCCAAATAGTTAGCTGGTACCTTAAATGAGCATTCACATGCTTTGTTTTTCACTTTGCTATACAAAAGGCTTGTCAGTAGGCAGACGCAATATCTTCATTGCACTTCTTTTTCAGATCATGGGGCTCAGGTGTCCCCAAGCAAGGCCCCTTCACAATAAGATCCTTTATTCATCACTTCCACCTAGCATAGAAATTAAACAAAAAAACAAAGCACTGTTACCAGCATTTTGGAAAGCAGGCCTCAGACACTCCATCAAACAGCACATCATCAAAACACACTTTGAAAGAAAAATAACTTCCTCTATCTTACCAGCGATCGTGAGAGCCATTTTTCAAAGACCAAGTGTAATGGAAATTATGAAAAGGCAATTTCACCCTTGGGTAGAATTGGGGCGGCCGAGTGCAGTGCTGGCATTGTGCTTTATAATGCTGGGTTGTAAACACTGAGATACAGGCCTGCAAGTTGTTGACACATCTCCTCGCTGCATGGTAATGTTAGCCACAGCACCAAAAAGTCCACAGTTCAGAGAACAAAATGAGAGGGAACTCTAAACTCCTTTCATTTGTGAGATGACAGTAGCATTAAGTTCACTCTATCTTTGTCCTCCACTCTTTATCGTTACTACTTTTAAACCAAGGAAGACCTATTTTTTTATGTTTGTGCTATTCTATTACACTCAAAGCATTGTAGACAAGCTATGGCAATAGATGGTTTGAGAGGATATCTTGACTCATCTCAGTTACTGTTGGAAATATGTGAAACACAACATTACAGTCTGTGGCATCTGCACACCATTGTTGTCACTAGAAACAAAAGCATCATATAAATGGTGTCCTGTATTATTTGTTGGAATTCAATTTTGGTATATTTTTTGAAGAAATTCAGAAACTATAACTTCTAGAGCAATTGTGTTTTGCCATAACTCTGTGGCAATAGAAACATCCTGAGAATATGTTAAGTGCTTTAACTTATATATATCAAGTATGACATTTTCAAAAAAGCAGCATCACATACAGTTTCCACAAAATAAGGTAGAACAATTAAATTGAATGAAAAAATAATGTTTGTAAGCTGCGGAATTGGAAAACAAAAATGTCTACACTGGTTCAGTGTATTCTGTGGTTGACTTCATTTTAAAAAGAATCTTAGTGTAAAATAAGGGCAAAAAAGAGAAAGGGTGATCCATTTGATTCACAACTAAGTAGTTTGATGGAATTGTTCCTGAATTGGGTCCCATGGGTTAAACATGCTGAGAGTTTTGGTTTTATTTGATAGGTCTGAGGTCTGCTGAGACTCATGCTACACTCAAAGCATTGTGAGATGTTGTATTCTACAGAGACAATGTTGTGATTTGATGATAATATCATGAAGGTTTTGTCTTCTGACCTTGTATTTCAATGGGGAAGTTAAAAGGATTTTTCTTTGAGCCAAGGAACATTAGAGAAACTAGAGTCAACATGTTTCAGCTGCTCACATTGGTGGAAATAAATAATATTTTAAATACTACATAACTTGACAAACCACACGTTGATTAAATCTTGATATGAACCTAAATTCAGTAAATTCTTCAATTCTCATGTTGTCTGTATAGTGAATTTTACTGGCTGATTGATACTTGGGCAGAAACATCACAGCATGCGTCTAATTTCATTTGCCCAGCTCTCCAACTCTGTCTTAACATGCTTCAACTTATTGCTTTTATCCCTGTATCTCCTGCTGTGGCTGTTGGATTTGTTTATCAGCTGAGCCATCAAAGTCTCAGCAGTAGTGAGATTGGTGTAGCATTTATGTCAATCCATGTTCCACAGTAGGAATATTCAGTAAAAGTATTACAAAATCACTGCACATGGAAGTAGAAATCCACTAACACACCAACATGTATGCTACAAACTGCACTTATGTGCAGTTATTGACTCGAGGTCCTTCATGTCTTTAGTGGAAACCACAGCATGCACAGCAAACTTATGCAAACACAGAGAGAATATAAAGTATATTTTTGGCAATTCAAATTTGATGCCATTCTTCACACTGTGATCACAGTTCATCTTTCAGATGCAGCTACACAGTATGAAGTGTAAATGTAACTTCTTTATCAAATTGTACTAACGACAATGTTTTTTCAATTTCAAACTGCTTTCTCAGTTGTATGTAGTTCTATGTAGTCATTTTTAGGTAATGAAGATACATTATGGTCTGTAAATGAGCCTAATTAATGAGGCAATCATAAACCAGATAGCCTAATAGGCCATTACAGGCCTTAAAGTTATTAGAAAGAACAAAGAAGCTGCATCAACTCTTATTTCAACACTTGTATTCTTTCTACATCAAGTACATCTGCACCTGAGTATTACTCACTGTAATCTTATCTTTGCTGAAGGCCTCTGACTTTTTATTTCACCCCTTAGGCCTTGCATAAATAGTGATATTCAATAAATTAAAAAGTATACTGCTCACAACCATTTTGCAGTATTTCAGTAAGACATAAAAATATGCATGAGATAAAATTTTTAAGAAGTTAGGGTTTTTTTTGTCAGATTCTGGAGGTTTTATTTTCACCTGGGAAAACTTGGATTACAATTTTTGCAGTGTTGCCACCTTGAGGTGCGAATGTGCTTTCTTCTCTCTAACCTTTGGCTGAAAACACTCTAGTCTAGAATTAAGGAAAAACTTCGCCTTAGCCCTGGGTTGGATTTGATATATCCTACATAATCTCCCTCTGCTCATATCTGTGCACGTATATGTATGTAGGAGTGTATTTGCACATATTGGAGATCCATTCCTATGAATTATGCATATGGTTGTGCAGTGTTTGGGCACTGGCAGGGATGCTGTACCTATTGGATAGCTAAGGGAAGTTAAGCATCTGGACCTGGCATGGTTTTTCTGTTGACTCTTTCTCCCACTTCTGCATCTTAATATGCAAATTATATATATATTTAAAAATAGCAGTGATAAGTTGTACTACAGGGCACAATGCATAAGATAAACTCTCATAAACTTGAATGACCTTTTGTATTTTGGTACATAAGAAAACTGTAAACAGGTTGTTTCAGCCTTGGCAGACTGCAACAGGATAGACTTGAGCTCCATTTACCTTGCTATGATCATAATTTCACATTAAATATAGCCAGTTATGCTCATGTTTAATCAGTAATTAAGCTAATTAATGAATCAATTACCAAATACTTCCATGTAAACATACTTGTTTTCTGACAATATCTTGGCAATATCAATATGAACTATAGGCTTAAAACCCTAAATTTCTTCATTAATGCAGAAATGTGCATGACAGATGATTCACACAAATAAAGCTGAATGTTAGGTGTATTGTTTTTGAGTTACTGTGTTTATAACAATGTGACTCTACAAAGGAGACACAAACCGGGATTACATATTTGGCGGGGGTAGTGGTGGGGGACACACACAACATAAAATGTATTTATGGCAACTCTAGAAATTCTCACATGCTCACAACAAGCTAAGCTCAGTTTTGTTGTCACTGACTTTTGTAGCGTGAAAACAGAAAGGCCAGGTGTACATGAGGTCAATACTATGTATCTTTGTTGTGCTTGTGGTGTGATTAACCTGTCTGGCACCTGTAACTTTGGCTGAACTCAGGTCAGTGACACTGTTGGCAGGGATTGTTAACCCAGCTGGTGTCTGTGACTCCAGCTACTTAATGCCTGAACTTGTATCGGTTAGACTTATTAGTGCATGGTCGCCCACCTGGGAAGTTGAACTTAGGTCAGTTGGACAGTTAATAGCAAACTAAGACCCATTTCCCTCTGCGTGCTGTCATGTTGCTGGCAGTTAGCTTGACCCCATACAGTGAGCTCTATGTGTAGACAGCCTGGTCTGCTTCTTAGTGTTTAATACACACAGGACTTCTTAAGACCTGGGTACAGGATTCACATTGAACCTCCACTGCAATGTATGCACACACACAGACTGTAACTATACAAGTGAACTTGAACTGAAGCTTTGGGAAGAGATGACAACTGACAAGGTGAATGAATGTAAAGTATGCAACATGTGTTTGTCAGTGCGCACATTGGCACTGTATGTGCATTGTGTTTGTGCACATACAGAGGTACTTAAATGACATATATACATCCAAGGTCTTATTACAGTAATACACTATTTCTGTTGCAGAATTTACTCTCTCCTGTGGAGTTTACCCTTACTTGTTTTAATAATAAGAGCATTAATGTTAAGGCATATCAAATACAGCACTGACATTTGCTTATTGCTTTTTAATATGTGGTTACCTTATGAATAAAACATGAGTCATCCATAGAATAATGTTGCTTCATAATAATATATTTTTGTATTCCTGCATATTGTACAAGCTACGTTAAAGCAGTGCAAATGAAAAACATAACTTGTAGATACTGTGGTATTTTCCAGCAGTGTTGTCTAATGTTTGCAATGAAAGCTCCTTATATATTAGTTACATATTTTTATTTGACACTTAGATCTCCATCATATCGCTGTGCTAATATTTTTTTAAAGATCTGGGTGTAAAACTGTTGCTAGTGCCACTGAAAATCACCACCAAACTCTACAGGTCTTTGTAGTTTTCAGCTCATTGTTTTGCATCACTACTCCATATGCCAAAGCAGATCTTTTTTTGTTTTGGTGCAGCAAATCTCGCAAAACAAAAAAAAATTACATGCAAACTACAATCTGAGTTGTGCCTGTCTGATACCTACATTGTATGTTGGGGCATTGTATGTTTCAGTTTCACCTTCAAAAAGTGCTGCAAGAGCCTCAGTACACCTCAGTACACACAAGACCACAAATAAAGATGCTGGAGTGATTTACTTAGTGCTGAGACAAGATGAGACAAGTGCTGAGACAAGATACATCAGAAAACAAGATACAAATAGATGAAGAAGGCTTGGAAGAGGTCCATATGTGCATTTGTGGAGTAATGAGAAAGATATTAGGAACATGAAAGACCCTCTAAAAGTAAAGTGATTGGGGAAGTCACAACCAGTCACAATGTCCGCCTCTCTGTCCCTCTCTTCAGCTCCACTCCACCCCTTCAGTGCTATTCTTTACCTGTCCACCATATGCCCTCAGACCTTTCTTAGTTATTCCAGATCCTGCCACTCCCACTTCATTTCACTTTCTGTCATTTCATCCTAGTCCTTGTGTTGCTGTCTTGCCTTGTGTTTTTGCTTTCGAGAGTCAAGTGGGGGGGGGGGGGGGGGGGGGGGGGGGGGGGGGG
>JAVQJL010073029.1:0-15282 GCA_036024295.1 Nannoperca obscura | reverse complement strand
TTTACACAAACAACTAATCAAACATGACGACACTCATGCAAGAAGAAGAAGAGCTGCTTTGTCTGTTGTACCGAGCGCAAAAAGAGAAAAAAAAAAGTTTGAAAGTGTGGTGTACGGCGTGTTTTCCCATGCATGCGCAGTTGGTGCTGTTGGTTCGCGGACGAGTCCGCGCGGTCATATTGCCCGGTACGCGTTCGTACGCGCGGAGCCGTAGCGGACTGCTCTGATGACGCAAATGACGTAATGCGCACACTAGCGTACGGCTGCGGACACGCGGACGCGGACGCGGAAGGAATAATACTGGCTTAACACGTTAACTTCTCGTTTGTTTAATCTGTACAAAAAACTGTAAAAACAAGAAGATGTGGTGTTATGTACCAGATTATTTGTTGGCCTGTCACCCCATTTTTGGTCTTAAAGCTAAACTAACTAACTGCTAGATGCAGCCTTGTTTCAGACATAAGAAAACTTCATTTAAAACTTATAACTGAAAATACAGCCTTGAAACAGAGCCTTTCTCAACAATATGTTGTGTGTATCACTTCCTATGTTTAGATGAGCATGGTAGTTTTTAGTACAAGCTCTCTTTGATTTTACTTTTATAATTTCTTTCTTTTAGCAGCCTAGACCTCCGTGGGCTAAATGTCACTGTTCAAAAAAAGAGGTGAGTCCAGGGGTCACGGCTAGTTCAGACATGTCTGTAATGACAGTCTGTAATAACAGCAGCACAGAAATGACAAATCTTCTGTTTATGTACATGCTTTTTTCTTTGGCAATGTTATTGTCTGTTTCCTATGCAGACACATGCAGTGAAATTAAATTGAATTGAACTGTGTTACCTCCTGTTTATATGTGTCTGTGTTTCCTCTTTTATTTTGAAATCTTTCCTGTCTGGTCTGTTTGTTCCTGTTTCTCATTTCCCACACCTGCTCTCATTTGCTCACCTGCCCCTGATTCCCTCGTTTGCTCATCCCTATTTATACCGGTCCACTTTAAGTGTCCTGTTTTGCCGTTGTTTTGCCGCTGTGCTTCCATCATCGTACCTGGATTTACCTGTTTGTTTTCTTGCCTGACTGCCTACCTGCACCTTCATGTAAGCCTTTTTATGTTTTAATACACTGTTGAAACAGCTCCAAGTCTGTCTGTGCCTGGGTCTAATCCCTGATACTCTTGACAGAATTTATAACCGTAAAAAAATAAATGAGAAATTACTTTGATGGATGGATCGAATCAAATTACTATGACATAAATACTGTGAATTGTCTCCAGTTTCATATTTTTTTGTTCTGTTTAAAAATCGTTTAACTGCTTTAAAATCACTAGGTTTTTCATTTTTAATAGCAGGTGCTGTATTAGATGCCGATTTGTCTTTGAATATGGGAAGTGAACTCCAGACACACCCTTTAGTTTTTTTCTGAATTCAGATGACAGAAATGTTGAATGAGATTGGACAATTGGAAGCTAATTGAACAGAGGTTAGCTCGAACATGAAATCATGACTTTAGTTCTCTATAGATGGTAGACGGTCCAATGTACAATTGATTGAAATGGATTTATTTGTTGTTGCATAGTATGAGATCACAGCATCGCCACCACAGAGATTTAAGGTGTCTAATTTCAACAGGAAAAATGGTTCTCCTGAGGTTACTGAAGCATTTTGGTTGTGGTCTAACAGTTTACTGTGTTCTACAGGTTCCATGAATAAAACCTTCAGAGCCGTTAGAAGAGGCACCTTAGCTAGAGGGTCAGCTGTCCAACTGCATCTGGAGAATAAAGGAACACCCCATTAGGAGAAGTGTGTCGAATCACCGCCAATTGATAGAAAAAGCTGCAGGGGCAAGATAGTGGGAGATAGGGTGCAGATTCAAAGCCCCATGATGCATATCCACAGGTAAGCTGCCACAGGGTAATACCTTTTCTGAGAATTACATCAATATTGGAGCTAAACATGTAATCATACACTGAAGCCACGCTCTGGATCCATCTGGATAACCTTCAGTCCCATCAGAACCAATTGCCTTAGCCAGAAATGTAGCTTCTTGGAATTATTCATAGGGGGAAGCTGAACATCACAAAATGTTTGAATTTTAATCTCGGTATGCATGAGAGAGGATGAATTTTCAAAACAAAACAGTGATTGTGCTGCTTAATGCTTTCGTCCAGATTCACAAACACGAAAATTCAGTGTAAAAACACTGCTCTATTGTATTCTTTATATGGCATGACCAGCTTAATCACTGAACCTGAGAATCAACAGTCTATTCAGAGCCCTCATTTCCGGCATGAAGTAAACCGAATGGATTCAAGATACAATCCGTAACTTTCAGTGTCACTTAATTGCGAGACTACTCCTTTGATTAACTTTGTCTTTCTCCCCCTCTCTCCGTCCTTATGGGAAATGGGGGGGAGGGGGGGATACAAGACGTGACTGACAGCTCGAAGTCTATCAACAGCTGCTGAAAGCTTTTCTCTTCTATTGCAGATGTTCTCTTAAGGATTAAGTCTGCCCAAATAACTTGATAGCAAAATAAATGCAATATGAGATCCTGTCTGCTCTCAATTACTGGAGTTCTTGCTGTAAAAACATGATTAACTAAAAGTTTTTTTTTTTTTACTGGCAAGTATTGATGTTCAGATGGTTGAGAGACGGCATACAGCAAAGGATTTAAGTGCTTTTTAATATAGAACTGAATATGATTTGGGTTTGTTTGGCTTCCTCAATTAGTTAAATGAACGTATGGAAGTTAACCTCACCTGGTAGAGGTCCGCTGAGCAGTGGTGGAGAGTATTCATATATTTTACTTAAGTAAAAGTATCGTATTTACTTAATTATAGTTGAGGAGTAGCCTAGTAAAAGCAGTAAAAGTTTTCAATATGTGAATGGCTTTTTTAAATAGATAGTTTTACTGTATTGCTGTATTTCTGAGGCATCGTTGGCGAACAGACTTGTAAAGGGGCACTCAAATAATTAAGATAAATAAGACTAACAAAAGACTAGTCAAAACTAAAGGATGGAACTGTAATTGCCTGAATTTAGTCCCTACTATGGATGCCTCTGGATCCTGCATTCCCCCATAATGCATCTAGCATCTTTTCATTGTAGATGTATAGCCTGGAAGCCCAACTTCATCAGGGTTATTTTATCAGGCTTGACAAGGTTCCTCCAGCCACAGAAGACAACTTCTTTCAGAGGCTGATTAGTACTCTCCATCACTAGTAAACTGACCTTTATGTCAGTTCAGTGGAGCTCCCCTTTTAATGTTGTAGCTTGTGGAGCTAATTTTAACTATTTTACATACTGTTGGGTAGTTTAATATGTACCATGCGTTACATTTTATACGCATGTCATCAGTTTTGTATGAAAATTCAGTTTGTGTAGTAACTACAGCTGTCAAGTAGTGGAGAAGAAATGAAAGTAGCAGAAAATGAACATGTACTGGAGTAAATGTACTTACTTCCATACTTCCCACCACTGCTGCTGAGGTAACAGCTGGATGAGGTTGCCACTGTCCCTCCAAAATGTGAATACTGTTAGAATCATGCATACAGGAATATTATCGCGTTTCTCATGTTCTCTGTAAACGTCCTGTCCTGAAAATAATCAAAATCAGAGTAAGACTCAAAACCAGGATGCTAGAGTGCATGTCATATAATTGAGAGGGCCATGTGTTCCACAGGTAACTAAATTAAACCAGTGGGACCTGAAGGATGAGTAGCAGAATAGGAAAGCAGAATATGCTAGACAAAGTTGTATTTCTTTTTTCTCCACACGGTGCTTGCAATGTTTGCTTATTTCATGTACTTGCATGATTATTCTGCCTCCTCAGGCATCCAATGATTAAGAGAGTAGGAAAGAAATAAAATAATTATTTGGTCGAGCTAGTCAAAATCCATACACATGTATAAATGGTGGAGATCAGACTCACAGATGCTGCTTCGTTTTGTGTGCCAAAGTTAAGCCATCACTGCCTTAAACTGATGGTCCCAGAGAGAAAAAAAATCAATGTGGAGACGATGTAGATGTATGTTGTCTGAATTACCCATCTCAATTTTAAGCCGGCACACCTGTCAATTTAACTTCAGGTAAAGAATAAAATTATGATAAGATATGTTAATATCAAATCATTCAAATGGCCAAAATGTGTTCATGGGGAATAACTGAATAGCCTCAGGCAACATACTGTACTGTATTTCGCAGCAACAGCAGAAATCACACCTAACTTTTTAATTACACCCTGGAGAAGTGCCGTTGACCTGCACAGTGATGTCTGCCCATGTCAGTGTGGGCTCCCCAGGCCAGTCTTGGGTCATCCTGTCCCTCCTCAGGACCGTTGAGATCTTTGCCTCGATGATGCCTGGAGTGCTGATGGAGTCTAGAGGTGTGACCCATGAAGTGGTCCACCCTTACCCTGTTCACAACAGAGGACCCACTCCTCTAATTTAATCCTTGGAGTGTTGACACGGATGTAGACACACTTTCTTTGTGTGGCATTAAGTGAACTTTGAGGTATCCATATAGATGTCTGTGTATATACATGTACTTTAGTTTAAGAATATGTCCAAATGTGATTCAAGATGAACTGTTACTGTTTTGAACTCATTTCAATTCCAAATTCTCTTTTCTATGTCTGTCTATCTTTTCATTCCCATGTCTCGGATATGAATGTAATACATTAGAGGTTAAGGTGAACGTACGTGATGTGTCACAGAAGAAGAAAAACAGATGGTTTTTCTTCTCAATTTCCTGTTGTGTCAGTATTCATCTCTTGTTAGAGGATCATGAGGGTGACTATATGCATGGATAGATATACAATATGTAGAGTTATATGGGTGTTTGTGCATTTGTGTGCGCATGCATGCATTTGCATTACTTTTGTATCTGCAGATAAATCCAGGCACTCACCTTTTTGTTTATGCGTATCATTTCATGCATATGACTGTGTTTATGTATCAGACCAAGCCAATTTGCATGAGTTTTACTGCCATTCAAATCATTTATTCACCTCCCGGCCTACAGCATGGCTTCTGGATTGCAGCTTTGTACCAGCAGCTGGGTTGTACAGCCGTCCCCAGGCTTCCCCCACAATCTCTTGCTTTTTATCATGCATGACACAGCGCTGGACTACTGCAGGCGCAGAACACTTCATCACCACTGCCTGCAGAGAGAAGCAGAGACAGACTGGAAGATGGGCTCATGGTTCAAGAAGACCCCTATTAAGCTGGGATATCCCATATGCTGGCTGGCTCAGCTCTGGGCTTTTTGCCCCAGTTTCAAATATAAGTTGGGGGTAAAATAGGATGTCCTCGTGTTTTTTAAGATTATTGGCAAATTGCTTGGTGATGAGGTTGCGGATCAACTTCATTTTAATTCACTCAAACCAGCAGGCGTTTCCCTCCTTAAATTCCAGCCTGAGGGGATATCTTGGGCTAACAGCCTTGTGGAGTGCTTTCAGCTCAGAATTCTGTCAGAGGACATCTCCGCTGAGAAAAAATGTTGAGTTGAGACAGAGGGGTGCGGAGGAGGGAGACTGTTTCCTGGTGTCAGCTCTAACTGGGCTGGGAGTATTCTCGCTTCTCTCAGGTACACTGATATCATCCTTGACTGCCTGCTGTGGAGAGAAACCGTTGCACCGAGGTGTCAGCTTTAAGTGGGATGGGGAGTTTTGTCACCGATCAGCTATCAGCATTTCACAGTGACTCTTCAGTGAGGTATTCTATGAGCCCACTGGATGTGGATCTCCATTCTGCGCCCCCCCCCCCCCTCCCCACTTTCTATTTTTATTTCTCTTCCTTTTAATCTTTGTCTACTTCTCTGCCTTTATTTTCCTTCTTTTCAGTGTGTCCTCTCCTCACCTCACCTCGCCTCATCCCAGGAGAGTGAATAATCTCTCAGTATCATGGATAATGGCTGTCTCTCCAATTCATCAGGTCTGACCTTCAGGGTGCATCTTGATGAGTGCCGAAGGTAATGACACTGCTCCACTCCATGACGCCCGTATAAGAAAAATACACATAGTGGTGAAAGACTATAATCAAATCAAGTTCGAATCTGATATGATTGTTGCTGTGATGATACAAGGTATTGGCTTTCTGGTATTTCTTTATTAGGAGTTATGCTACAATCCTATGTACTCCCAGGCCTCTCATTTCATTTGTTACAAAATTCACTGCATCTGAAGCTAGTCCTTGAGAATGCTTTGATATTCAACAAAGCACAGCAAAATTAATTTGTCCATGTTTTCAAAATGTATATTAAAGGGGGTTATGTCGTCCCTGCAGGCATGCGGGACTGGAGAATAAAAAAAAAAGGGTGGCCATGTAGCAGGTGCAGGCTGATCTCCATAGACTTCTCTATTTGTCTGTCTGCTCTGCTCCCTGCCAAGCCGCTGGAGAGATGGAAGCATGAGCAGAGTCGCTGCCTCATAAAGCACATTCTCTATCCGCTCCCGTTTCTGGGCTGCCGTTCAACCGTAGGCAGACTGCTTCCTGCTTGTGTGGGTAGAACAACTCTATATCATCTGTTGGTTTGAATAGACAGCTCTTTGTAGAGCGGCTTAGTGTATGTTTGTCACAGACCCGGCCAACACATGTTTGACAGTGATCAAATATTTGTGGTGTGTGTGTGTGGAACCTCCCACTCAAAGCAGTGAAGGGCAGCTTCATCAAATCAATACATATCAGTTTTAAGGGTGACAAATGGGTGAGCAGATAGATGAGCGACTGCTTCTTGCCTCCTGGCTGCGTTCACTATTTTCTCCACATCTCACTATTTAGCATTTCAAATGTCTTAAATCCTGAGTAGCAGGAGCCCTAATTACAGAGGCAGGATTATTCTGATGCACAAGTATTAACATGATTAACAGTAAGTAACATGTTAGTTTGTCACTGTGCTATTGCACATGTCCATCTCCGCCAGTGAGGAATCATTTATTCCCCTAGAGTGATCACTGATGGCACAGACAGGAGTCTTCTATCTCTGAGCTAATGAAACCATCCTGACACATCATTCTCCCAACACTAACTTTTATCTCCTGTCCTCCTGCAGACTGCAGTAAAATGACCATTATTCTTTCTATGAGCGTTTCTCTCTCACTCTCTCTCTTTGTGTGTGTTTGTGTGTGTGTGTGTGTTTATGCCTATGTATGCGTGAACAGCCCTCTCTATTCATCAAGATGTCACCTGTAATGGCTGCTAAATTAACCATGTGTTTCGTGGAGCAAAGCTGGCTTGATAAATCTCTCCTGTGGCAGGAGGTGTGTGCGGTCCACTCCCATCCACCTCTACTGTGACCTTTCTCAGGTGGGGGATCCTCTGCTAACTACTCCCAAACAGCATCTTTATAGGAAGGATCATAATGTGTTACGGGATGGTCAGTTCAGGTGTGAACAGGACACACTGGTTCTCTTCCAGAAGTAAAACAACCTAATTCAGGATCATCAAGTCCTACAAGCTGACCCCAGTCAACAGTGCTTTGTGCGGTTTTAGTTTGACATTTTGAGATCGACATTAACTCACACACGGCTACAAACCTGTCCAAGACTTAAAGTCCACCTGCAGTCAGAAATGTGTTGGGTTTTTTTTGCCTGTTGCAGCTTCTCTTGGATGTTTGAACTTAACTGTGCAGAGTGATGCAAGTGCAGCGTTTGACACTAGAAGACTATTTTCACATTGCGGTTGTGGAAAAACCAAATAGAGGTAGGTTGCATCAGTAAACGAGTGTTTGCCTACTGCAATACACATTTTGATGTCAGTGCTGCCCCTTTAATCTGGATTTTCAATACACCAAAATTAAAGACAATAAATAATTTATATAAGAATATGGGTAATAAATCACAGGAAAATGTGTCACATAGGAAAGGCTGATATAAGGATCTCAGTGGGAGATTGCATTAAGTTACAGAAGCTAGTTAAACAGCAGCTAGCCTGGAGATGAAGAAACACTGGGTCTCCATTCTGGTTTTCAAGCAATTTTTTTTGTCTATATGTGAAATATGAATGATAGGTCTGGCATGTGGAGAGCGTATTTACAGAGCACCCAGTTGCATGTGCTAAATAAAATATGGTAGGCAAAAAAAAAAATCTAAATTCAAAATGTAATGATGTCGAGGAGGGAAACAGCATCAAACTATTGCTCTGTAATGATTTTGGGCACTGCTTCAGAAAAAATGGCAAGGATTAAAGTAAAAGGAAAATAAAACAAGGCCTGTAACAGAGAAGGAAAACACCACAAAAGGAGCAGTGTCCTGGGGTGCAGATTGATTCCTATCAGCTGGTACATAGACAGTGACCTGCGGGGAGAGCTTATCTTGGCTCATGCTCTATCTCCCCTACATTTTGATCCTACTGCTGTAGGGTCTGGAGTGGTTGGGAGGAATAGGGGAAGAGTACTTGGCTGGATGAATGGATGGATGGATAGATGAATGATGAATGGATGGTTTTGTGAATAGATGGACAGAGGAAGGGAGATGGATGAAAGACGTGGGGTACGGTTGAAGGAAAGGAAATGGGATAAGGCAGGTAGTGGGAGTGCGTCTGGAGAAAGCCTGATAGATAGGGGACAGAGTGGGGAACATCAGGAGAGAAGGACGGCGCGAGGGGGAAGAGCCTCCCCCTGCAGAGTTATCAGGGCATGATCAGCAGATGGGAGGGCAGGGAGAGAGGAACAAGAGGGACAGCTGGAGAGATGGAGGAGATAAAGCAGAGATAGGAGCGAGGGGGAGAGATGCAGAACAGAAGGATGGAGACTAGCCAGCATGTAAAAAGGAAAATAAAAGATGAAAATGGCAGTGCAGAGATGTGGAGAAACAAAGGGAGTAGAAGAACGCTGACGGATGAGAGGATGATCGAGTGTTCACATAAACAGGCTAACATGGTTGCTGCAGAGTGGCGGGACCGGCAGTCACGTATATGCACATGACCAGTCAAATGGATAGAAGATGAGAGGATGGAGAAGGAGATAAAATTGGAGCTGATAAGCTCAGCATGTTTTCGTATCTTGAGAATATTCCTCGTAGTGAGACACATTATCATGATAGTTTTTCTTGCTTCATTATACAAGTTGACTGGAATTTTTCAGTTTTCCCTTTTATATTAATTAGCACAAGTGAGATCAGTGCTGATTCACTGAACCTGACCTTCCCTCCCAGCTCATTACTTCACTATATACAGTTCACTGTCAATTAACTAACTTTTAATGAAGAGAAGGACTGTTAAGCAAGACCTACAACTGTTCTGGTGGTAATGTAACACACCACTAACTTTAATGCTTTTAATGACAACCTGCAAGTCTATCATCACACAAGAACACAGTTTCAAGAAGCAGGTAATTCCTGTGAAGGGCAGTGTTGGCACAAGCAAAGAGGATGCTGGAATGTTAACAAAAATAAAGGCAGCGTTCCTTTGGGCATTTCTACTATGAACGCAAAGTGAGAAGAAAAGGAACGTTTTTAAGAGAATAATTTGGAACCAAGTTCAGTTTTATATCTCAGGACAGTCTTTGTCAAGACCACAGTTTTAGCCACAACATATAAGATATTACTCCAGCTCAGCACACTTTATAATGGATCTTTTGACAGCAGCCATTAGGAGAAATCCGATCTCAGAACTGCTCAAACTGCGAGACAGCTGACCAAAATGTCTGCCCTGCCAGAAATCCAAGCGATCGTCCGAAAGCCCGATTGTTGATTGTTCAGCCAATTAATCTGTCATCTTGATGCGCCTCAAACTGCACATCAAATGACAATCTATTAGTGGGGGGGGGGGCAATTCAAAGCTAAAATCATCTGCCAGCTTCACCATATATGGCAATACAAAATCGTCAATATTGGAGGATTCTGCAAACCCTGGATTACACTACATGATGCATTTCTTTCCATCCACTGCTGACTATGGGATGATTAAGAAAAGAAAAATAAGTTGTTAATGTATAATTGGTTGGGAATCTAAAACAATAACAAAAGGGCAAACATTAACTCTGGTCTTCTGGATGAAAGTCTGAACATCCACAACCTTCATGTCCTTACTTACTTACATCCTTACTGCTACATAAAGAGGGTACTGCTTCCTGCATTGGCATTGATGGAGGTGGAGAATCATCCAATATTGGGTTGGAGTGTGAATGGCTGTTTATCTATCAGCCCTGTAATAGACTTGTACACCTGCCCTGGGTGCACAGAATTGGTGGCAATCATACCTGTGTTGTTGTTGTTGTTGTTGTTGTTGTACCAGCAGTATTGGTGGTACCCATGTCGTTGCAGTTGTGGGTTTTCAAAGTCAGAACATTTAGTTCTTTTAGTGTCTGGTTTCCATTCATATTATCATACAAAAACGTATTAAACATAGTTTTACAGTTTACCTAGAAACAACATTACTATGGAAGGAAAAAAGTGTAAAAGTATTTTTCTGGACGGTATACAATTGCTTGTCAAGTATAATCAAGATGATTTATGAGAAAGTACAGTCCAATTTTCTAGGAATTATGCTGTTGAGCTTGATCTAAAACAATGTAATTATAGTTGTTTTGACTTCGTGTCCCTTAGCTTACTGGTTAATAGCAAGTATAGATAAAAGAGGTGGTATAAACCTTGATCTTTCATACTTGAGCTCAACCAATTCTACTGTCATCAGTGGAGAAAGTGGATGTGCTTTTGGAGACCATTTTGATTGCTTGGCTGGTTTTCTTGGCTGGTATTTTCTTCAAAATCCATTACCCATTTGGTGGAGGCAGACAAGTAGAACAAGGACAGAAGGAAGGCTTGAGTGAATCAAGACAGCCAAGGCTTTCCCCGTAACTAGTTAAAACAGGCTATGTTGTGTGTTACGAGACATTCTGAGAGAAACACATTTCATTAAATGGACACTTATCTTAAGAGTATCAATGCAAACATTTTTTAATTAATTAATTTATTACACAAAACCAAAAGTGATGTTTTTTTTAACTACATGTCAGCCCCCCACTTTGAGAGGAGATTCTTAAGTGTTTGTTGATTTGTTTTTGCTCGTCTCACCGGACTAAACGGAAGATGCATTTTAGAAAAATTGCAGTACTGTAAAAAATAACCAGTGAAATCTGAACTTTTGAAGCCAATGCATGCCTTTCAACCAAGAGAATTAATTGCAAACTTCATTAAAGGTTTGTTTGTAATGTGGAGAAATGTAATAAAAAAACCCTTTTTTTTTTAATGGCTGAGAGAAATCATCAATGTGCCCATGTGATGAAACCTACAAGGAAGATTCAATATTTTCTGGCTTCTTCATTGCATAGTAGGAAACCCAGTTTAAGAGAGCCCATTTTACATTTTCTAAGAGTTTAAAGAATAATGTTTATTTCCAAGGCAATTATTTCTATTGGCTTAATAGCAAACAATGCATAAATGATCTAAGTCTTCCCCATGCAGAGCAGATGGCAGCCAAGAGGCTGTTTCTAGGTTATGTAAGGATGCACATCAATTCAGGTTAATTTTTAATAGACTGCCATATATCTGTGCTCATTCAGTTTCTAGGTTAAATACTGAGATTTGGGGGTATGATAGTGTGGCTGGGTTCTGTTCTACACCTGTTACACAGGTAGACATTTGCTTTCTGTGCCCTTATGAAGGAGAGATCGAGTACATGTTGTGCTCTGTTTGAGGGTTGGTGGAGGGCAAAAATCTGCATGCACAGAGTGTAAGAGTTGTGTGCCGAGATTTTGTTTTCTGCCTTCATTACACCCCTAACCTTGACCTTAACTCTTCATATTTCTTTCAAACTTTTGAAGCTTTGACCTTTGTAAATATTCATCAACAAAAGGAAATATTTAAACAGCACAGAGTTGTGGGGGAGTTTGGGTAGAAGTAAGTTTGGGGGCAGTGTGCTGCAATACAAGCTTGTGCTGTGCTTATTGTTGAACTTTCTCCCTCAACTAAAGTGTGCATCTCTGTCTGAACACAGTTTGCCTTGAGTTTCTGTGCTGTTTTATTATCTCTGTATGTTGGACGGGAGAGGTCACAGCTGAAGGCTAAGCTCTGCTGTTCCATGTGAAGAGGCTGCTTGTTGTGGACCCCAGCTTGCTGCTCTAATGAACTCTTTCAACTACTACAGCCTTCGCTCTGTTGTCAGGAGCTGAGGGCCAAACTAGACCAGAACAGCATGAAGTGGTATGAAACTGCAATGAGTGTGTAACCAGCCACAGAGGCAGCAGCAGCACCAGCACCAGCAGCAGCAGCAGCAGGACTGCTTTTCTGTGATGTATTTCTGTTGCATGTTATGACCCTCTTAACTGTTTTTTTTCCTCGGTAACTGTCCTCACCAGAAAAACAACAGAATTGCTTGTTCAAATGCATGAAATGACCCATGTTTATGTTTTCCTGATAAGCGGCCTCTTGTGGTTTTGCGAAAAATGATTGTCCTCTGTCGGTAGAGAAGGCACACGTAGCGTGGTATTGTTTTAAAACTACAACACGTCCTCAAGAGGAGCTCAGGGTGGCTTTTTGGATGTTCAAAGGGTGTAACTTCAACGCTAGAGCCTGCTTTCTTTTAATTTATGTTAAAAGATTATTCAAAACCAACAATGTGTTAGTCTCTCTCTCTTTCCCGACCTGTTTGTGGAACTACAGACAGATCACAAAAATATACATAATTAATTTTTTTAAAGACTAAATAAATTGTCACTCAAAAAGGAGTATGTGAGCTATGCATGTGTTGGGAACTATTTCCAGGCACAGATCCGGTGCTCTATTTAGTATTCATGTTCTTTGTAATGAGGGGACATTTCACACAGTGCAAAAATGTGGCTCATTTCTGAGTTTTAGTGGTTTTTAGATAAAAGCGGAGCTCTATGGCACAGGGAAAACTTAATGCGTACTTGATGTTGACTTTCTCACCCTTTTCTCAGACCTGTTACAGACTGTTATAACAGATTACACACTGAGAAATCATGTTGTCTCTCATGCCATAAAAATGCTAAATGCTCACGATGAGTCAGCTGATGATCAGTCCTCTATATAACCACTGATGAGTGGGTTGGGTGATGATGGCCGGATGTACTCCAGACCTTTTCTTGTTTTTGTGATGTTATGTGGTGGATTTTACACATTTTGTATTATGTTTTTTGTTATTTTATATGTTCGTGTGTGTGTGTGTGTGTGTGTTCACTATACAACTCATGGAAGTTTCAGAAGTGTGCTTATTGGTTTTTATTGACGTAAGAAATATAAAAAAATAAATGGAAGTGAATGGGTTCCTGGAATAAAACACACCCAAGAACTGTAGAGGTTTTGAAAATCTTGTTTTGGAAGGCGTAAAAAAACAATTTTTTTCATGTAGGTTTGAGGACTTGTTCAGCCAAACATAACACAACTGGATGCAGTTTGCCTCACTCTAGAATAAATGTGTCTCAGCGTTGACAGAATAAGTCCGTCTTCTACGTGGCTTTCTTCTCAGCCCATTTTAGAAGCGTCACTGATATTTGCCATTGTCTGAAAATGAATGTTGAACCAAATAAGATTTCCCCTTCAACATCTGACAAATCAATGGGACTCAAAAGGTGTCAATGAGGGTCAAAACTCTATTCAACCTCTCAACTACCTCTGGTTGTCTCGCACATATCAATAGGTGTTTGTAGCTCTACATCAACTTCAATGAAGTCTGTCCCTTTCTTTCCTTGCACCTTTTAATCTTGTATTGACGTTTCTTGGTGGCCTTGTGATAACAGCTTATAAGTCACCTTTATGGAAGCAGCAAATAAAGTGGCAACTACAGCTGTTGAAAGGCCGTCAGAGGCAACAGGGCTAGTAAAAATAAAATATATGTAATGGGATTCTCTTTATTCCTGATAGAGGAGAACTACTTTACAGACAACTGTTGAGAGAAAATTGAAGGGAGATGGAAATCGTTTCTGATGTCTTTCTTTCCCATTTTTGATGGAAGAGGTATTTTTTTTACTTGGCACATTGTGAGTACATACAGTTTGTTTTTTGGATGGTTGGCAAGCAGTAGCTGGGCTGGAACTGCAGGTGCAGCACAATACAGAACATCTGCATCTGTGTCTCTCGCTGGGAAAAAGCAGGCATTAAAACTGAGAAGCCAAAGCAAAATGGAACGGCATCTGTCCTCTGTGTTTAATGCGGGCCGACCCCTCCATTGTGATGTAGATAAGCGTCACCCCGGTAGCACCTCAGGTGATTAACTGCACAGTGTTTGTGAAAGATTGAATAAACAAACAGGTGTCCTCCACTCCCTCAGCAGCTCATTATGACTCTGCTCATTTGGTTTTGGTTTATTTTATTGCAGCTTTATCAACTGCGCAGTGACTATTTTGAAGGAGCAGCACGTCTGCTTTGAGACTACGTAATGTCTGTGTGTATATGTGTGTGTGTTTGGGCACCTGTGTGTTCGAGTACAAGCACGCATATGTTCTGCACAGAGTCCCAGGCTTATTGGGGCTCTTTCCTGGTCTCTAATGGGGTGTGGAGAGAACAGCTCTGCATCTCCTCTCTGTAAAATGTGACTCAGGCAGACAGACCATGTTAGCTAATGGCAGGTGAGACACTGAAATGCTTCATGAAAAGGACAAAAGCAGGACACTCTGGTGCACTAATGTCAGCTTTTAACATATACCGAACAAAAGATGGCTGGCAGGAGAAAATGATATGGAAGACGAGAACACAATGACATCTAATGTGGCTCATAGTGAACTAGAATGGGGTGTTGTTAAGTAACCTAGCAAGGGTGTTACTGGAGCTGCAGCAGATGCATTCGTGTGTGCGTGTTTGTGTGTATGGTATGTGCACATTCTTGCCTGAGAGCTTTTGTGCGAGTTGTAGAGTGGGTGGCTTTGCAGCAGGCTGAAAAAACCTCTGCATCAGCATCTTCTCTCTAGCGACCAATTAGCTTAGGCATTTCAATTTTTTTTTTTTTTTTTTTTGCCAAAATAACTTTTCTCCATTTGCATCTTTTTCATTTGCTTATCTCTCATTCAACCGGCAGCACTTTCTCTGCCTCCTAGGCTTTCTTCAGCTTCAGTGATGTCACACCTGCAAGATAATTGGATAAACTCAATTCAAAGCAAAAGCCCATGGATACCAAGACAGTGAGGCATTACATTACATTACATTTAGGCATTTAGCAGACGCTTTTATCCAAAGCGACTTCCAAAAAGTAAGAGCTTTACATAAAGTGCATAGAATCATGGGCGAAAACAACAAGATATTGTATCGAATAATGAGTGCTGGTGATGAATCACAAGTGCTATAGGTAAGTACATCACTGTCAGTGGCAAAAGCGAAAAGAGCATTAAATTCAGAA
>JAVQJL010073026.1:0-36333 GCA_036024295.1 Nannoperca obscura | reverse complement strand
CCCCCCCCCCCCCCCCCCCCCCCCCCCCCCCACCCGGATGTAAAGCAGGCTGGTCGGTTAAGTTCACAGCTGTTAATCCATGTAGTCACTGTCACCCACGTCTTGAAATTTGTGTGGCTAAATAGGTCTTGATTTTGATATACGACTCAACGCATTCCAAGATGTGATGATAGCTCTAATCCATCGTCGTATTAATTTAGCCAAGACTACAATACTGTCGCACTTTCTTTCTGTCGTTAATTTGTTCAATTATAAATGACGGTTTTCTAAGAAAGCACAATGTGTTGCTGCTTGGCTATATTTATTCTGGACAGCGAAGATATTTGCATTATTTCTTCACTATACTTTCTTCACTAGAAAGTGGATGCACTTCAAGAACAGAATGATTATTCATACATAACAGCTGACCCACTGGACAGATGTTTAAATATGAATGTGCGGCAGGTCATGGAAACTGGGAATTGCCTGATGGAAGGAAAACCAGACATCAAATTACCTAGAAAGATATGCCAAAGGTTAATTTTCCTCAGATTTAAAGATTTATTTCAGTCACGTTTCAGTAACTCTTGTTGGAAATAAAGATTCCAGGGAACTGTCTTACCTGTCTAGCTGTCAGTATTACTAATAGTGTTTTTTCTTTAATATGCTAATAATAAAAAATATGCAAGCTACTTCCCTTCAAGGCTTATTTCAGGTGAGCTTAGTACAGAGTAATTATTGCTCTGGCTCATAATTGGGGAAACCAATTTGGCCTATTGTGCTTATACGCAATTTTGAATTTAACAGATAAACTGTTCTGTTCATTGCATTGGGAATCCTTTGACAATTGTAAAGGCATTTAAAAGGTGAAATGGATTTTCGGGCTCCTGTACCTTTGGGACAAAAAGGGTCTCTAATAAAAAGAGATGATGGATAATGTACTATTTTAAGTGACAAATTGAATAAATCAAAGGTGACTAAAAATCAACATGTTTTCTTTCTTTCTTTCTGCTCACTCAAAGAAGGGACACATCATGTCTGTGGGATCCTGCAGATGGACTTAGCAGCAGATATGGAAACAATTGTTTGCCATTTGTTCATTTGGTTACCTGAGACATTTTGACTACCTCATTGTACTTTTTTTTAAACTTTTTTTTTAACTGCAAGGTCGGGGAGCAAATGCAACAAAAAGGATTACAAATGCATTCAGCAGCAATAGATGAATTTAAAGGAATAGTTTGACAATTTGGTAAGTACAGTTATTCGCTTTCGTTCCCAGAGTTAGATGAGAAGTTTGATACCACTCGTTAAATATAAACCCAAAGCCAAATGCTTCTTAGCTTAGCTTAGCATTAAGACTGGAAAGGGCTAGCCTGGCTCTGTATAAAGTTAATAAAATCCATTTACCGGCTCCTTTTAAAGCGTGGGGTTATGTGCTCGACTGTTTCGTGAATATTTGAGACTCCAGGAAGTCACTGCAGTCAAGAAATGGCCTCACGCACAGTTTGTTTGTGCAAATTAAACAAACATGATATAACATGTTAATTAGTGAGCTTTAGAGGTGGTAGAATGTGGATTTTGTTATCTTTGGACAGAACCAGGTTAGCTGTTTCTTCCCGTTTCCAATCTTTATGTTAAGCTAAAATAACCAGCTGCTAGCTCCAGCTTCATAATAAATGGACAGACATTAGAGTTGCAAAATCAATGTTGGAAAAGAGGTTTACATGGGAAGATGAATTGTGGTTTACTGGTAAAATTGAGGCCACTTGACAGTGCAAGGATTCACTCTTGCAGATTTTTCTTTTCTAAGTATTATATCTGTTACTCCATCACTCTTGGGACTTGACAGAAACAGTCTGTGAAATACTGGGCTCCTCTATGCTGCCATGTGATACCGTTCTACCGAACTGGAGGCTTTCTTGAGAAACACTATCACAGACGGGCACGCCGCTTTTTCTAGCTTCAGGGTTGAGTGATGAAAAGCTAGTGTCTAATATGTTCTGGCTACAGCTGACCCACTAACTAGCTGTCCATAGAAAGAGATATTAATCTTCCACTGGGCCATCCTGCAAGATCCATTTGTTATTGTAAGGATGCCTCCGTCCTAGTTTTTAATTCTAGCAGCTTGCCTGAGCGAGGGATTCACTGACTAGACGTTTAAATTGCGTCACTTTTAACTATAAAGATGTCAAAACCTTTGACAGTAGACAAGATTACAGAGGCTTGATAGTTGAAGATAAAATGTCACTAGACTGAATGTTGAACATTACATTATTATCTAATAACGTGGGTGACCTTGTCTGTTTTGACTGTTGAGGACTTAGTGTTAGTCTGACTTGACTTTCCAGGGGACGTTTATAGAGTGCTGACGTAAACAGGCATGGTGTTAATTTGTGTCTGTGAAACCTGGTTCCCACAGGTCTGCAGCCAATATCGTGAGGTGTGTGTGTGTGTGTTTTAGACCTGTGTGTGCTGATTAATAATGGGGCCAGGAGGTACAACTACTTGCTGGCAGTACAGGTAACTCTCAGTAGGGACACAGCTGCAGAACATCTCTTCTCTTTGTGATCTTTACAACACCATACTATAAATGTACTACTAATTTGCATCCAAATTAAACACATACACTATTAATCGTAATGTTTGCTCACTGCATGCTGCTACAATCAAACAGCAGTCCTGCTTAATGATTTGCAACCTTATACATCCAGAGATGATAAAGGAATAGCTCCTGTACCATGGTATACACAGTATGGCAAAATGTCTTGACAGTACACACATTTTTATCATCTTATATATTTTCTCAAATTGCACAGCCCTTGCTTTGCTGAAAAGAAAGATGTAAGAACAGAAAGAAAGATGTACAGTGTGAGTAAATTCTGTAAAAAATTCGGTAAAGTGTAATTACTATGTAAAATCCCACCAACACTTAAGAAAAAGTACCACCTCAAAATGTAAGTAGTATAGTGTAATACTTTACTTTCCTCTTGCGAATTCCAACATCTCTATAATCAGTGTCACTTCAGTGTGATGGTTTTATCCACCCCCCTCCTGGGTGGAGCAGCATGCTGCTTCACTGGTTAAATATTAAGCACACAGCTCTGTCTCATCCTCCTCTCATCCGTCTCGCTCCCATCTGCTCCTGCTGCTCCATTTGTGCCTCTGCACACCCTGGCCTGGGTAAGGGAGCAGGTCAGTGACCCATCTGTTGATCGACATCACAGAAATACAGTATGCAGCATAGGTGAAGTAAACATGACCCCTGTCATCGAACTCTAATGATGGACAACAAAACTCATTAAAGTATACTGTAGTGACAATCAGCAAAGAACAAAAGTTTTGCCACAGTGCAGGGTAAAGACAGGTGTGTTTTCAAGAATATATATAGGCCAATAAGGGCTGTTAACAACCAACCCACCCTGGCAACACGTGTGCTGCGTAATGGAAAAATCTAAATCTCTGCCAGTAAATCAATTTTCAGCACCCTGCATGTTGCCCGCTGCAGAATGACAGCAGCAAATACAACCTCAAACAAGCAGGCACAATAGGTAAGAGGATAAATAAAAAAAATCGGGCATGTTTGTGATTTTTGGCTGTAGAAGGTGTGTGAACTGACAGGCCAAATGAGTGGAATTAACCTGCCACCTAATGTGCGAGTAGAGCCATTTGTGGCATCTTAAATTTACAAAAAAAGGATATTTAAATTCAAAGGAAATACGTAGTGGAGGAAAGTAACACTCGAGCTCAGTTTACTCAGCTTTTAATTGGCTAGCTGTCTTAAAAACCTAAATCTACAATGAGTCAAAATTAAGTTAGGAGGATGTACATTATTGTTTATCAGGTAATGATAACCTCTTTCTTCTCCTACTTCTTATCATACCAAAATAGATGATTTGTCAATTCTTGGTCAATTTATATAGTTTGTCCAGTGGACACTAACAAGTTGATTTTTCAACTGTATAAACTTTCCCAAGCTCCTATGTAGCAAGGATTATAGACATACTGAGGTTATATATATATATATATATATATATATATATATACACAATATATTCTTTCAGTTAACCCTAACACTAACCCTTTTTCCCCCCCAGCATGAAGATCTAAATGCTGCTTCAAAGCCTTCTCCAAACTTCTACAACTACATTTATTGTGAGGAAATACTGGGAAGTTGATTTTATTGTCGTTTTAAAAGTTGCCTTTAAACTATCCACCATGTCTTTTTTTTTGTAAAATATACTGAATGTAACTACCCTAGGTTGCTAAACCCCCCACCTATCTGTAAAAATATGTAGTAGCAAAGGCCCTGAATTATCAGATTTCTTTTAATTTTATTCTCAAACATTGATATCAGTATAACTTATTTATTCAGGCTGAACATTAGAAGTTTAGTATTATATTTTTGTCTTGCCTTGTACACAACCAGCAAAGAGCAAAAGCAGCTATCTTTATATATTAAAAACACCGTTTTTATATTCAGTGAGCAGAAGACAGGAACATTTTGCATGTTGCTAGGACAGGAGAATATTTGAGAAATCCTAAAATATCTTCAAAACCGCGTTGTTTTTTTTACGTTTCATTTGGAGTTTATTGAAGGGAAAATTAGATGCTAGCAAGCTAGCACTACCACGCCAATTCATGTTAAACTTAACGTTAGCTTATTACAATGTAGCTACGTGTCAAAAGTTAAAATGATGCTAACATGACACGCAAAACAGGTCCTATCAAGTAGGTACTGCACTGCAATAATGAATGTGTTAGCTGTTTGTAGCTCTTAAAATGACATTATTAGGACAATTGTACTTTAAGACGTTTAGCAGGGAGGTAGATAGCAAAGCCACCTGTCTTAAATTAACTACACCCCCTAATTGCATCAGTTACTGTTTCTATGGCTGACTTAGAACCCCAGCCAGTAGTTACTGTCAGTTGTCAAGGTTAGAAGATGCTCTGAATAAAAAAAGGATCCCCAAAAATACTTAAATTCAATTTAGATAAAATTGCGCAACAATTGGGCTCCTCGCCTGCATATTCGAGGAGCTGTGCACCAAAAGTAACTGCTAAGCGCAAAGTGACGGGACGTGCGTCGTGACTGAACGAGGGAGCACCACCACCACCACGTCCCTGCTACAGCTCGATTTCCGTTATCTCCTGATCTTCTAAATGCGGCATCTATCTTCATCCTGATGCGCCTGCCTGTTTCTCCTCCTCCTCCTCCTCCTCCTCCCCTCCTCCTCGTCTCCCTCCTGGAACAGCAGAAACAGGTAGGACACGTTTCCGACTTGGAAAATATCACCCACACATCCAGTTAGTTAGTGAGGAAATGGGAGGTGGGAGATGGTCCTTTACGTTCTAGTTTTTTTTTGCGTTCCCGTTTTAGTTTGTTCTCGGCGTGGTTGTTAGGACACCGCTGTCAGACGAGGAGTCGGTGGTAATGGGAGATGCCCTGGCATCCGTAGCGAGATGCGTCGGCAGGAATGACACACTGTTGCTACCCGTTCTGTCTGCTGTCGTTGCCACAGAAACGTGCATTGTGCCGCAGGTATGCAGTAGAATAGAAGGGATGGATGCAACCAATTAGTTTCTTACATTCGACCTCTATTTGCTGCACACGCAACTTGCTGCATCGTCTTTCTTTATATTTTACACTTTCAAGTCAACGACTGGTTGATGATATAACAGGGCGACCTATTTTCTGTTCTTGATACTTTCCACTGAGCACAGCTAGACTCAAAGTAGCCCCAGTTTGTGCCTCTTATGCGCCACCATTGCATTTGAATCACAGGGCTAAGCAGCATCTGGGTGTTGAACAACTAATTGGTTGTGGTTCGACGTAGAATGAAATGTAATGTTGAGTACTTGCTGCTGTTTTGAAGGTATTTCCAGAATGCTCAAAAACTTTCCTAATTGCCTGGATGAAACATGCTCCATCTTTTGCACAATAACAATGATTTTTAACCTGTTCCCCGCGTTGCGCCTTTTCCTTTTACCTTATAGCCAAACAAAGATGGCATATGCCTTGGCTCAATATGACATGAACCAAAATTAAAAATGTCCAATGTTTTATATTTTCCTCAAAATAAAAAAAAACTACCTGTGTAGACACCAGGTATTTATCTTTCAGAAAACTGGATGTAGTTGTGTGACTTGTGTAATTTTAATACACGAGAGGCACAATGGGGCTAAACTTGAAGGAGCCCAACTGAAGATGCAATCGGGGATACAGCAGATGCTTACCTGTAAATCCTAAGGGATATTATTTCATTTATATTAAACATATGCTTATGACAATTGTTGTAGACTTTCTGCTGATTCACCACTGTGAATAAGACATTATTTTATTATTATACCGGGGGTGTAATTGTTGTCACCAGTTGTGGCTCAATATTTGTGTGCAAGGTTAATTGTAACAGGTGTCAGCAGTCATAGTGTCCAAGGTGAACCAATGCAAATCAAGATGACACACTCCACATCAAGGACACCTAATAGGAGCCTGCACACAAAGAATAAATATGTTAATCTCCAAATATAATTTAAAGGGATTAATATTTATAAAAGGCCTTTCTTCTTCTCCTTCTAGTTGCAGAAGAACGTTAAAATTTTAAACTCACATGACGTCCCATTACAAATACACCTTTAGGGGTCCCTAATATTTAGTTTGCTTCCCACATTTCCAAGCAAATAGCCTTGATTCAAATCTAACAAAACTCTCCTGAGGTGACCTTGATGTAAATGTTGTTCTATTCTATTCTATTTAAATTCAACAAAGGGTAATTATGGTAGGTGAATTTTCTTTCACAATCTGCCTCTCACTGTACTTTTGTTCTTTTGTTGTTTTGTTGTTATCAGTTGTGGAACTGTTCTCCAGAAATTTGGAGACACAGCAGCTCTGCTAGACACAGCTGTATAGTGGAGGGTGTGGGGCAACCCCATAAACCGTCTGACAACCACATTCCAGTATTAAAACCACATGTTTTGAAGTGAAAAGAAAAGTGGACACTGTAGTTATTTCCTACACTTTCAGCTGTTAGGCCTTGTTAATTCACACTGTAGTTCAACTTGGATTTTCTACTTTCTGTCGTTTTACAGATGTGCCTATCATTAAAGTAAATGGCCAATTGTAATGAACATTTCAGGTGTGTTCACTTTTGGGTTCACTTCCAAATATGTAAAGCTGTGGCTACCAGTGTTGCCATGCTCCCAGATTTCAGCAGTGAAACTAGCGAGTAAAACCCCATAATACCCAGCAGGAGTATTGGCCAAAACTATAACAACAAGAGCTTGTAAAAAAAAAAAAAAAGAGAAAAATACAATTAAAGAAAACTTAATCCTCCTTTAAGTAAAGTGGGTTACCAAACTCAGAGTTTCAAAGGCAAACTGCCATCCTCAGTAATCATCTTCACAAACAGTGGCTCCATTGGTACTGCCCCTCTGACACTGTCAATTAATAATGCATACATAATTACTGCGTTTGTTTGTGTTTGCAGTGTAGTAAGATCTGACATCTTATTGTGTGTTTGTGAAATCTAAGGGTTGCAAAGATTGTTGCATGCAGGACAGCTGTCTAATACTGTAACAAGGAGGGAGGGAGAGGGCAAACACCATGGCCACAATTATGAATGTCTTATTGAGGTAGCATAGTTTTTAAATTAAGGTTGGTTAAGTGAATGATCCACCTGTAGAAATGTGTCCATAAAAGTAGAAACTGAACAGCGGTAGACATTCCAGTCAATTCAGCATTTAGGTAAATCTGACAAAAAAACTATTTTATTATATTTACACCAGCATCTGCACATGAAATACTTGATTAACTCACAAAAAGCATGAATTCTAATGAGCCATTAAGGACGGTTAATTACTGCTGCAGATTCAGTGTCTCCCCTGTCTGTCATTTGCATATCATGGCACAGTGTTACAATTAATTTAACCATGACCAATTCTCACTGCAACAATCACAAACACTCTTGCAGGCATTATGGTCCTCGCAGAATCTCTGGACGGATGGATGAAAAATCAGTCTCTGATTATGTTTCCATGCGCTTTCTCTCTGTTCTGTCTTTCCTCCCTCCTCCTCCTCCTCTCTCCATCTCGCTCGGTACAGTAGCTTGATTGAATGCATGTTGTCCAGGGTGTAATCTCATAGTGATGAATGGCACTGTTGTTTTGGTTGTCCAGATGTGCCAATTAAAGACTCAAGATCACAGCTATTTCACATCTGTTTCTAAACCTTTTTAGTGTTCGCTTTTATGCTAGTAAGGCATGTTTCCCCTTTAAAAATCATCTTCATAGCACTGAACGGGCAATTTAAGTTGTTTACACTGAGGCAGCTTTTGCCTTTTATTCTGTTGAATTTAGACATTATTTAATGAAACTGTGTCAATAGTGTTGGCAGGATTTTCTCACATACAGCGAGGCACAGTGCTCACTGGATAAATGCAGCCATTCTCCTGTGAAGGACACATTTTTAAATTAACAACACACCTAAGCCGAACAACTGTTATGTGTTTGTACCACTAATTTGATGTTAGCAGTACTGCCTTTAAAATATGTGGCTGTTTGATCTGTAAACCGACTGCTGGTATGCTAATAATAAGAATGATATCGCTGCTTGCCAACAGTGCCCTTCAAATACTTAGATGCAGTGTGTTTCATTGGGCCAATTCTAGCTACCAGCATTGCACTATACCCTTAAATATGACGCCACATTTCTTATTAGTTTTTATTACCCAATTCAGCTTTGTGCCACTGTTTACCTTATTATGTAAGGATTGTCTAATTGTGCTATTGTTGGCCACACTGTGTCAACTTGCCTGATTTCTGAGTCTTGGCAAAAGTGGACTTTCAGCACTTGCAGTTAAATAATCTAGACTCCAGGGAGAACCGCACATTAGAGAGCTTACAGTGGGCTGTTTGTATTGGGTGCATTCAGAGCAAACCTTTTGCTCAACAAAGCCTTTAGTGAGACTAGAGGAACTTGCAGGATTTCATTTTCGAGGAATTACCCATTATAACAGCGTAAGTGACAAACTTGTAGAAAACGAACTTCTAATAGAATAGAAATGGCTCTATATATTACTTTCAAATGCTCTTAGTGTCATGTGTTTTTGTATATGTTTCATACGTGCATTGTTTTCAGGATTTCTTTCTTTTATACTCCTAAAATGGCTTAAAAATGGCTTAAAATTCCTGCCACGTATGAGGCACAGCAGGTACCTCCTGAGTGGTCACCTAAGTTCTTTCCTGCTGACTTGCTGTTCTGTGTTAAACTCCCCCACAATTCACTGTGCATGTCTGTGTGGCATTAGAAAAGAGTGGGAGATTTTTTAAGTTGCATGGTGGCATTGCACGTCATGTGAAAGGGCTAGATAATTGCAGTGGCAGTGGCAAGAAAAAATGTAATCACTAAAAATAGAACATTTGCAAACAGAAATGTCAACAAATTAAGAAACCAGTTCCTGTGGGCTGATGTTGGAAGATGGATCTTCTGTATTTGCTACTGGTTGTATTCTGAAAACAGATTTTTGCTGATTTTGTGGAAGTAACTAGCAATCTGTCATCACACAGGATGCTGCCTTCATTCAGTAGTTACTGTAAATGTCACAAAAGAAGAAGTCAAAGAAGCAATTGGTGGAACTAAATCTATTGTACTGCCAATTCTCAAGTCCCAAAAATGATCCATGAAACAAACTCTAGTCCAGAATTCTCAATGAGACTTTTATTATTATAAATTATTATAAATAATAAAAATTATTTGGAGCTATTATTTGGAAACATGTTGCCTGTTGGCAGATGAACAAAATGAAAGTATTGTATGTTTAATTTGTTATGGTTCTATTTGATGTGCTGTGTTTGTAACATAACGTAAGTAGTGTGCCAAAACTGTCCTTCCAAGATACCCAAAACAAACGTATATGTTTTTGTTCAAATGACAAAGCCTTCTAGCAGCCGTATGAATTACTGTATGACTTTTGTCCATTGGGAGCAAAAGAGGAAATAGTGTAATGTTGCTATAGAACCACAAAGTCTGCAGGGGGAGGAGGTTGCCATGGTGGGATAGATCAACAAAATGTTGGACACCGGAGACCACTGTTTGCTTCCTGTTCCCTACGAACAGTTATTGTTTTTAATCATAACCAAAACTGTTCCCTAACCTTAACCAAGTAGGTATTTTAACCCAAACCATGATCTTTCCCTCACCCTAACCAAGTTCTTTTTGTTCCTAAACCTCAGGAAAACTTAACAGTAGGGTTGTCAGCTCAGAAAATGCTATGCCGTTCTTGAGGGCAGTTAAAATTAAAGTATTTTGTTTTTTACTTTGGAGGACGTGTTGTGCAATCTCATGTAGGCTGAGTGCTTACTGAGTAAGTGTTCATTCATTCATGAATACATTGTTTCTTATCAGGACAGTTAAAAGTTGAAGATCTTTCAACAAATTAAACACAATTCATGTAACTTTCTGGGAGCAATTAAAGTTAAGTGCATGCCTGCAAATATATGCTATCCATGCATAGTAGATAAAGAAGTTCAAGAGGGAAACTTGATCCCATTTATTAACTGTGCACTGATGTTCATAGTAATAAGCTGTAAAACAGTAAGGTCATTCACATTTGTCATTGTGTGGAATTGTTGTGCCATTGAATTGAATTGTAATGTGTTGTACCCTTTGTCACTCTTTTTCCAGAACAAGCTGTCCTGACTCAGTCACAGCAGCACCACTTTTAACATTGTGATGCCCTTCTACTGTTGCAGGGCTTCTTAAAAAATTGCATAGTATTAATACAGAATAAATACTGGTTGCATATACACATACTGGTACTTCTATAGCACTTATATATTCATTTTGTTTCTTATCTTAAATCACACTAAGCCCTGTTGATGGACCAATGCTTGCACTGAGTGACAGACTCTCTTAATATACTAAAGCTGTACAACAGGATTCATTCAGGGTGAGAGGGATTCAGAAATCCATCAGTGCTCACAGTGCTCCTTTGGTGATCATGTTTTTTCTTTTCTCTTTTCTCTCTTTCTCTCTGTCTGTTTCCACCACTCTTCATCAATTAGCCATCAGTGCGGGTTCCTTTTAATAGTGTTGCTAAAAACCCATGTAAGAAACAAGAATGATTGAGAAATATTTCTCTCTCTCATTTATAGAGCTGAAGTCTGTAATGAGGGATGTCCCAATATTGTGGTTGAGATATCCTGCTTTCTTTTTTCTCTTCTTTTTCTCTGTTTTAAATCACAACAAAATGGCAACATTTCTAGCATCACCATCTGGTGCGCACATGCTGGTGTATTTTGTGAACCCTGAGCTCAGCATTGGATCTGATAAATACCAACTTCATAGCTTAAATTTTCATTCATCTACTTCAGCATATTGGATTTTAAATGAAACAGTGACCCCATTTACACTTGTCATTTCAAGTGTTTGTTATTTGGATTAAATCCAGATGTGTTTGAATGCACTTTTGTTTATGCTTACACCATACACTGATCAGCCATACCATTAAGACTACTGACAGGTGAAGTGAAGAACATTGATTATCTTGTTATAATGGCACCTGTCAGTGGTTAGGATACCTTAGGCAGCAAGTGAACATTTTGTCCTCAAAGTTGATGTGTTGGAGGCAGGAAAAATGGGCAAGAGGAAGGATGTGAGTGACTTTGACAAGGGCCATATTGTGATGCCTATAGACTACTGGGTCAGAGCATCTCCAAAACTGCAGCGCAGGCAGTGTGATGCTTTGGACAGTTTTCTGCTGAGAAACGTCCTGCCATTCATGTGGATGTTACTTTGACTCGTACCACCTACCTAAACATTGTTGCCGGCCAATTACACCCCTTCATGGAAACGGTAGTCCCCAATGGCAGTGGCCTCTTTCAGCAGGATAATGCGCCCTGCCACACTGCAAAAATTGATCAGGTATGGTTTGAGGAACACGACAACGAGTTCTAATAAGTGTTTTTTTGTAGTTAAACAGTAGTTCTGTTTTATTTGCAAGACCCCCTGCCAAACAGGCAAAAAGTTAGGAGATAACTTAAGTATAGGTCTGACACAGCCTCACTACAGTGCCTGATGTCTGTGGGTTGTTGATTTCAGGCAGGATTTGCGACCAAATATTATATATTAAAATATATTAAGTTTATGTTCACTTGTTACTCTCTGTCCCTTAAAATTGGTAGCTGTGTAGTTGAAGGACTAAAATTCCTACACTGTTAATGTGTCAAATTGAAGCTGAGAGTACTTTAGCCTCATAGTCATTATTTGATTTCAAAGGAAATAGAGTACAGAGCCAACTCAGCATAAACGTGTCACTGTCCCAATACCTCCGGACAGCACTTTGCAGTATGTAACCTTTCAGAGAGAGGATGTTGCGATTGCATGTGACACTCAACACTTGTTTTGTTGGATTATGGAACACAGTGAGTTGCTGCAAGTGTAATTTGATTTTATGAAAAGTGGACCGGTGCTTTCTGAACATTATTGTCATGCTTCTTGCACATACAATCACTGTGATCATGGAGTGAAACCTAACAGACACATGTGCAAAGTAGATCAATGTGTTTAATGTGTCTAAAAATAGTTACGGTTTTATAAAGGTGGTTCACTATTGGTTGATCGCTGTATCCAATCGATGCAGAGCTAATGGGTCAGTACTTAACGTTTATTTGAAAACCTTTGTTTTCTATACAGATTCATTGATTTGCATGTGAAGTGTTATCTCTGCATTAGCAATATGTTCAGGAGCATGCACCACTGCATCCCCCCTTTTATTTTATTAAGATGTAGGTATAGCCATCTTAGAGGTCTCACTTTTTCTGCAAGGTCACAGTACAACAGCAAGTGCTGCACTGCAGTGTCCTTGTTAGAGATGAAATGTTTTAAAAGACGAAATGACATAAGTAATTGTCAATCAGGGGTTGATTGTTTGGCTTTGGCAAGCTTCTTACTCACTTCTTTTTAAGTTCACTTGAAAACAAGCTTCAGTGGTTGCTGCAAGACTACCAGTAAATTAGATGCATGATGAAGGTTTCCACCATAAGCAGCCTACTAATAACATGCGTGCCCCAACTTAGAGCAGACAAATTATTTTCTTCACTGCCTCTTGATCTGCTGTAGGCAACATCGTTACTTTACTTCTGACTCAGCTTCACTGATGTTCTGTCCTGATAAACTAATGAACTACACATTTTTTGAGTTCTTTTTGCCTACGGGGATCTGATCATATGTCAAGACATCTCAGTGTCCGCGTTAGTTAGCGTGTTTGCATGTGTGAACATCTTTCCACAGTACCTAGTCTACAGCCGCTGGTGACAATTACACTCTCGTGAAACGCCATATCTCAGACTACATTAATTTACTGTAATTTTACTGTAGGTTCCCATCACAGTGTTTTTAGTTCTCAGTAATTTACTGTACAATCTTTAAAGTGGCTTACTCCTGACAAATAGTTCAATAAAACCTTGTTTCTGTTCTGTGGTCTGGCTATTAGACCCCTCCCGACATATCATAAACTATTACTGTGATCTGTTTGGACATTAATGGTTACGGATGTTCCATGAGCTTGCCGGCGAGGCTGGAAGCTGCGCTGCATGTGATGAAATCCTTTGTGCTACTGTACTTTATCAAACATAAGCATGCCAGTGTGGGCAGAACTTTCTTAAGCTGTACTATTTCACTTTAGACATTTCCCAAATGTAATCTGTGTGAGGTGAGAGGGAAAATGTAGGTTTGTCTCTGTTATAAGAGTCATGCTGATGTGCCCTATCTCACTGTGGGGAGAGGCAGTTTGAGTATGTGGTGGTAGGCCAGAGTAGGCATCTAAGTATAGTTCTCTCTGTGTGTGCACGCATATGTTTGTGAATGTATCTCTGTGTGTGTGTGTGTGTCTAAAGGTTTTGGGGGTACTGTCTATTTACAGCTCAGCCTGTGGGAGACGTCCAAGTCCAACAGAAAGGGCAGGGGGGCATGGGAAGACCTCCACTCTGCCTCATGTGTCATCCTTTTCTGTTAGGATTTTAAGCACTGTGTGTGTGTGTGTGTGTGTGTGTGTGTGTGTGTGTGTGTGTGTGTCTGCGTGTTGTGTCACAGTTGCTAAAAATAGTCTCAGTGCAGTAAAAAAAAAAAAAAGTTAAAGAATATGACACTGTTGCATGCTCATGCATACACACAATTGTTCAGGGGGAATTGTCTAACAAGATTATCCTTGTGGCTCCCCCCACAGCTGGTTGTTTACAAGGCCAAATACTTTCTCGTCCACTGATAGGGATTCATTATTTTCAGAGGGGGAGAAAGAGAGTGAGAGAGTGTAGAAAGAGAAAACAAACTTTTATTTGACTTTATTTGACTTTGAATTGAAGAATGTTTCAGTACCTAGTTTACTTCATGAAAATAAATGCGTCCAAATTAACATCAGCCATCAAAAACTTAAAAATTCACTCAGTGATCTTTTTGACCATGTAAATGCCCCTTTGCTGGCTTTCAGCTACATCTCACAGAGAATGAAGTCTGCGTAGTTGTCATGAAGTTGGCTTAGTATGATCAGTTGAAAGCTCTGGACAAAGCTTGTAAGTGGCCCTTGAGTGAAGATTATTTTTGTCAAACTACTATTTCCAAGGTCAAAAATGAAATCCCACACTGAACTGTAATAGAACGAGTTGAGCTTGATTAGGTGTATTTCATGTGATTCTTAACTGGTTATAAAAATAATCCATCTCAAAATATTCCGTTTTACTCACAAATGCTAAAGACGCTCTGTTGTTTTACTGGGCCTTTAAATGCCTGGGATTCCCCACCAGGCCGTAGAATTAATGATGTTTTGAGGATGTGCTTGAGGCTCTTTGAGCGTTTAAACATCTTCAACTGCCCAGCAAAACAACACACTTCTACTGTTGGCCACTAGGACTCCTCGTGGGAGCAGTTCTGGTTTACCTGTTATACTCAATGGAGCCTAAACAGCTGTAGTGTTAGAGGTGTGAGCTTAGAGTATCTTACATTCATTTGACTTAAATCTCGTTCCTCAGACAGTCAAGCAGTCAAGCAGCTTCATTCACAACCATTCTTCTAGCAACTATTTGGGATGTCTTTCAAAATAAAGTTTGTCTAGACAACCTAATCTACTATAGTTACTAAAGAGCTAATAATCCATTTGCATCTAATTGAACTACTTATGTACGACTATGGCTCCAATCAACGCTTCTTTGCATTCATTGAAAGGTTGATTGTTTTTCAATTAATCAGTTGTGGTTAAGCTGTAATAAATCATGAAAAAACAAACAAGTTCTCACATTTGCAAAGCTGTAACTCGCCAATCATTTGTATTTGTATTAGATGAATCACTTAAATGATAACAAATTATTATCAGAAGTAATTGTTTTTCATTGTTCGGCTTTCATACAGGCGACGCGCATACGACATCTTGCGCACGTTAATCCATCCAGATACACCGCTGCTGCGGGTTTTGAGCAATATTACTGTGTCGGCCTGAATAGGCTGTAGGAGTGGGTGCCCATGAACAGATGGGACTAGTTCCAAACACATTTCTAAATGCAAATAGCAAGAAAACACATTTTGGCAACGACTGTCGCCACCCTGCTGTGAGAAGATTGGAGCCCTACTATTTCTAAGAGTGCAACCTCCTCTGTAACTAGTCCTGTCTTTATAAACAAATATTTGCTAATTTTAATTTCGAGCTCAACTGCACTGAAATAAGGACCGAATTAAGTTTGACTTTTTCCACCCCCAGATATATATGCTGTCTCTAGCTCTCTCTAGCTCTTTTTTATTTGTTTTTTTCTTTCTGAGAGCTTGTTTAACTTGACTGACAGGTCCTGCGTGCTATTACATATCGCTATGGGGTTTACTCTTAGCACTGCCAAGGCTCCAACCCTTTGTCCAAATTTGGATTTTCTTAGGAAGAGTGATAAATTGCAGTCAGTGATAAATCCAAACTCCTGAGCTTCAAAGCACTCAAAAACCTTGGGTGTTGCTTTTGAAAACATCATACGGCAGCAACAGGAAAGAGAACAGGTAATATCATCATTTTGAATTATCAAGCTTAATGGTAACTGGGATCTTAATTATAAGAAACAACATTTTGAAGTTAGTGTCTTGGTGCCTTTAAAGCTGATTTACATGTACATTTAACTTTTATTTTTGCCTCAGGGGTAAAACTAAAATAAACCACGGAGAATGCATACCAAGCATATACTCTTCTTCTGCAGAGCAAGAGGAAACCATTTGAGTGCAAAGTTGAAGGCTGTCAATTCATCAGTTAAGTTTCCTAAATGTTGACTGAAGGCTCTGGCTGTGAGTGTCAGTGTGTGCTCTCATTACAAGAGGTCATGCTAGCAGGTCCTATATATACACGACACCAGCTCTGTCCCTCCCTGCCTCCCCCTCTCTCTCTCTCTCTCTCTCTTCCTTCATCTCTCCCTCCCTGTCTCCCTCTCTCCCTCCCTCCCTTCATTTGTTCTAGGGAAAGAGCCCTAGTGTGAAGCTTCTTGTTCTTGTACTTTCCCGTGCTGTGCAGCTTTCTAGCCGGTCCGAATGTGTTCGCTTATGGCAAATACATTGACCATGAGACGTGGAAAAGCCAGATTCGGCCTGCTGTCTGCTCTTGCTACAAGCTCTCTAGGTTATATTTAGTCTTGGACAGGCCACCCTGCTACTACAACTATCATCAGCACCAAAAGGGATATCTGGGGAAACTGTACCTAGCACCGCCACCACATTTCCCTCTCTCTCCTGTTTCACTGTAAGTAAATCCTTTTTAAACAATAGCATTTCTGTTGAATCTGAGAGACTGTTTTTGCTACCACGAAGAGAGCACAAAGGGATTAGTTTGAAGCAGTTACACTACACTTGACATGTTGTGAAGTACTTCAGTTTTTGTAATCCTTTAATGTGGTTCCACTTGATATTTCATGTAACTACTGAGGTAACAGTCAACTTCACAGTATGTAGACTGTCTTTGAAATGGGCTCAATAATCAGATCTCCTCTATACTGTGGTGTGGAAAGACATGTGGTTTAATAGTATATTAGTTTTTTTATTGGCTTTTAAGTGACATTGTGGAAGTGTATATAGAGCAATAATATTTGTACTATTATGAAGTGATCAATGTCAATATTAAGTCTTGTGTCTGTACAAACATCAAGTTTACCCTCGGTAGCTTTAATTTAAAACACAACAACTTATTAGCAGTTTTTGTTCAAGTGGATTTTATAATCCTGTGTTTAAGTACAGAAATGCTAGTTAGGTACATATTTGAGGGAAATGATTTTTCTGGATTTTCCGACCTGGAAACGTGACCCACGTGAATCATGCAGATAGTAAAAGTGTCTGCATGAGTGAACTTTGAGAGGATTTGAGGACAAGACAAGTGCGTGATGATTTTATTCCTTTCCACAAATATCCTATAGGATGAGTGTTTGCGTTCTGAACTCTACTTGCCAAATTCCACACCAGCGTACTGGGTACCCCACATGGTGCGTTAGTTACTGGTACATCCACAGTTGAGTTGTCTTAACAAGAAGATCGAGCGTATTATTCAAGTATGTTAAAATTATTGGTGGTGTTATGTATATATATGTCTAAGATGCCATGTTGTTTGTTATTTCAGATGTAATGTAGCTAAAATTACTAGCTAGTGTTTGCTTATCTGCTAAGTAAATGAGATAGTTAACATAGCTAGTTGTCAAAGTTAGTGCTAGTCTAGACACGTGCAGCACCTTGCTGTATGAATGGTTGCTTTTCAAGTAATGTTAATCCTTATGATTACTCTGATTACTGTGAGTAACCACATTTAGATAATAGCTTGATTAAAGAGTTGCCATGGTTCGTAGTAACGTAATTTCCCCAATAACCCTGGGTTATTATTATCTGTTAAGTGGATATTTACCGGTAAAGTGGATACCGATTTTGTTAAAGTGGCAGTGAGGACAGTAGTTAGCTGTAGCTTTCTGCACTTGCGCTTCCTGCTTTGGCTCTAGTTGTTTGCCTTGCGCAAAGCACATAGTCACGCAAAAAAAGTTAATCAGACTGAATGTAAACATTCACATTATTTACATATTGACGTGCAGATATTCCTGCTTTTTTGACTTTTTCCAATCACATTCCTGATATTTGTCTGCAGGGAAAATATTTCTCTTACTCATCAGTTACAGAGGTAAGGGAGGGGGTGGGATTTGAACCATGGTTGTGCTTGCATTTGACAGAGGAGGCAGACAGCAAGACATGGAAAGTTTAAAAGTGAGTTTCTCAACCCTGAAAATGGAAAGTCAAGAGAGACGGCAGATGCAAAAAAGGAGAGAAAGAGAGAGAGAGGATGGTGGGAACATCTGGAGAAACATGACCAGTGCCAAACCCTGTGACAACATGAAGGGACTGGAAAGTCTCCTGAGAGAGGCATGAACACACTCACACAGTCACACACAGTGCATATATGTATAATTACACAACAGAGGTGGACGATAGCATGACTATGTTGACTAATGGAGATGAGCTGAGTCTAATGGACAATGGACTTTATCTTGGCCAATTTAAAAAAAACCCAGAAGAAATGCCTTTAAATTTATGCCTCTTCAGCATTCAAGGTGTTAAATGTAGCACAACTTCTATGCACCAGCCTCATATTGCCATCATACAGGCTCTGCGGTTGCAATGTGTTTGGCCATATGGGGCTTGATTCATTGCCTGCATCTGCACAATGTTCTACACAGCTCACCTGCTGTGCTCTACTGTGGCCTTTTAAGGAGACATCATGTTGCTATATGTTCTGTTTAAAGGCTTTGTAATCCAATGGCATACTGCAGTTTTATACTGTAATCCAGTGATATACTGCAGAGGGGATCCTGAATGGCAACAGGAGTTACCTTTAATCAAAATGTAATTAATTGCATCTGTTGCAAATGGGTTTTATGTGGATTCTTTAATTAGTACAAACTGTTGAGCATTAACACGCAGTTTTCAAGTTTTGTCTAGGGTGGCATTTGACATAATTTTTAATTCTCAACCAGTAGACAGGCAGGTATATTCTTTTAGGATTCTCATCCTTTGAGCCACGAAGAGTCACTGGTTAAGGACATATTTGTGCAGTACGAGGACTGAGGAAGCTCAAGAAGTGCAGCACCGATAACACCCGAGGGATGGGGGTGGAGGGCAGGAAGATGATGGGGTGAGGGTGGGGTTGGGGTGTAAAGAGCTGCAGTGGATAGTGTGTGTGCATGTGTGTAGAATTACCCAGAGTAAGTCATCACCCCCTCATGCTTTACTAAAGCTGCCTGATGCCTCCCACCTGGGTTTTCTCTCTCCATCTTTTTCTTATTATTTTTCCATTCTCACTTATCCTTACTCTCACCTTCTCCTCAGCTTCAAGTCTTTCTTCTTTACCTTTCTTCTCCCAATGTGTAGGGTGTGGTGGAAATGTGGTATTTCCCTGTGAAGAAGTGAAGAAATAAAATGATGATCCAACAAACAGTTGTCTTTTGTATATTTTAATTTTTTATTATTAATTATTTTAATAATTAAGCAAAATAATAAAAAGTAAACTAGGACACACATTCAGCCTATTTCAGCTGAAAGGCCAGAGCTCACACACAGAGGTGTGTGTGCGGATACAGTCCCATATTTATAATCTCACGTAACAAACAGAGAGCAAGGGATATCAGAGGGAACCCTGGCCTACATCATCTGTCTCGACCTGACAAGAGTCATAGCCAAGTATCAGTACACAGGACAGACTGTTCTCCTATCACACCTCATAGCAAACAAGTTGTCCTTCAGAAACCTAACCAAAACAGGATACCAATGTACTTTACGTCAAAAGAGACCCAAGAGAGAAAATATCAAAGTACACAAAGTGCTGGTTAAAGAAAACAGGTTATAACTTGAATGCATTTCTGGTAATAGGACATGTTGCCCTCACATAGGTGATTCAGTTATCTTTCTAAATGCATGATGATGTTTTGTAGATACCGCTGTCTCATGGTCCAGTTCACGGTAGAATGTGCATAATGTATTCTCTTTATTTACATTTCACCAAGAAAATAAACCAGGGATTTCAGTGCTGTTGACTTATTGGTATCAGCATTGTCTTTTGTGCTACAAATATGCTGGGATGAAAGTGCAGTAAAAATGATAAAGATGAGCTTGAAGGTTCATGATTGACTTGGAAATACAAGTCTGGCAAAACGTTCTTAGCTCAGGGTCCACTCCTTGGAAGTCTTCCAGAGCTTTTAACCTCATCTCGTAACATTAACTCTTTTTTAAAATTCATATATGCTATGGGAAGTGGCTGAAAGCTCTGGAAAATGTGTAAGAGGACCTTTTGTTGATAATCTTTTGTCTTCACAATCTGGTTTAAATACCCAATGATGATGAAGTACAGTATAGTTTCTAGATTGACTCCCAGGAACATACACTGTATGTCAGTATGTACAATACACACTGTGCGGTTATGTGTATCTGTGTAGGTTACCAAGGGTTTACAGCTTTAATGATAAGAATTTGGAAGAACCCACATTTTCAGAATTAAAGCGTAACAGCCTGTTATGTTACCAATAAATACATCAAAGCACAGTCACTTCTTGCTCCCTGTATGACAGAGCAGTTTATAGGAAATCATTGAAAAGCACAGCTTGCCATTTTCTTACACAAGTTTGAAGGAGTGAATGGAAAAATCCTGTTCGGTCAGTGGAAATAGCCCCTGAGAAGAAATAACTTGACCATGCTAATGCTGGGTCCAGAGACGAGCGTACCTTGACCACTAAAGTGCCAGGAGAGAGATACAATCAATGAACCCAGTGCACCAAAGAACAGCACAGGATAGAGCATAGTGAAGAGCTACCAGCATGCCTGTCCTAGCTCAAGAGTTCCTGCTCCACAGAAATACAGGGACACAGATATGCCTTTCTACCAGCTGCCCTTGTTTCTGATGGGGCTGGGGGATTGTGTCCATTCTATGCATAGTATCTCTATACTGCCACAACAGCAAACTTTTCCTAAAATAGCCAGCTGTCCCGGTCCGCTTGTGGGTTTACTCAGTTCAGTCGATGGTCGTAGTTAATTAGCTTTTTGTAATGATTTTAGCTGGATAGAGAAAAAGGAGATATGTAGAAAGAATGGTACCACGGCCAGGTGGACAAAGAGAGAGGAGGGCAGAGGAGGAGAAGGAGGAAAACCTTCATAAATGTTCATGTTCAAAAACAGGAACTTTCCTAACATTTCCTGCCAAAAATAGAATTGATGTACTTTTACATAGTGGCTTCAGCATTAGCCACTATAGAAGACCCCACATTATATTTGTGTGTTCGTTGTGAAGTTGTTTCCAGCAGTGGCTCTGTGTATGTGACTTTGTGAATTAAAAACTAAAACTATGTCATTAAATACATGTGTAAAAGTTCCTAAAAAAAGATGAATTGCTACTAAATGACACAATTTTCTGAACGTATATGTATTAGCAGAGCGAACTAAGAAATGAGTGCCAGAACCTGTCCACTTTGAGTGCAATTCAGCCAATTCCATACAAACTAGTCAAGTCAAATATTTACATTAATCTGTTAAACATTAATTAAATGTGCTACATTTTACGCATGTTGAATTAGCTGAAACCTCCATGTAAACCTTGAGAACCCTATTAATCTCTCTTGCGTAACAGTGAAATCTTGGCAGATTTGGCAAAACCCTCTTGTTTGTGACACTGAGTAAACCACTGGACAGGTTTTTGTGGCAGTAATTCATTGTAAATATATGTAAATAGGGATTACGAATATAAACCGGACAGTTTAAAAAGAAATGTAATCCGAGTGTCTTCCCGTTCCTGCCTCACAAATAGCAACAATCCATACTACAGCCTAAAAGTGATAAACAAGGGCTTGTTGAGGCAGGCACATTAAAAATCCGAAAGGCTGCAGGAACAGGCACCATTTCTGACATTTCTGACAAGCTTTTCAGTCTCATCTCTTCATGAAATTACTTAAAATTAAAAATGCATTGTTAAAATGCAAAAGCCTGTACCCCACACTGTGTTGACAATGTGGCAATATTCTAATGCACTAATGTCTGTGGTAGCAGCCAGTGGTACACTAAAAGCCTTCTGTTCAGAGATACTGCAGGTCCATATTCCCAGATGCACTCTGCAATTAATTTGGACCTAACATCATTTGAATATTGAGTGTAGATGAATTGGGCCATGCCCCTGAGGAAAATTTTGCTTCACAAAAATGTATTCTAAGGTGACATTAAAACAAGTCAATACTGTGAAATTAATTGGTTTACATGTTTCTAGATACATATGCTTTGTCAATTGCCATTACTTATTAAATCAATCAATCAATTATATCCAAATATAAGTAGGGTTTGTTGATTTGCATAAGAAAAAACCTGGTCCTGCAAAGTTACACTAACTTAATGTGTTATTGCCTCTCAAGGAAGTTCAACATCATATGCCCTCTGCAGCTTATTTATGGTTCTGTATTCTCTCTTGTGGGGATTCGGCTCCGTCTGACACAAGGACACGAGTTTCCCCTGGTTCTCTTCGAGCATTAAATTGCCAGGGCACAACAGTGGAGAGCACTCTGCTTTTAAAGGAATTCAAAATAAGTCAGTTTAAAGGTCATCACTGTGATGACGCCAATCACACATACTGATAATGTAATCCTCCTAATCTGACCCCTTTTCCCACTGTGCTGCGCACCTGTGGTCATAGTGTGGCATTACCAAAAATCTGTCACCATGCAATGTGCACTCGGGCCATGTTCATTTTAACATGCTTATCATTGAGTGCCATTGACAACGTCTGTGTTCGATGTGTATGTGTGTTTGTGAGAGAGAAAGAGAATGAGAGAGAGAGTTATGTATCACTGCAGAGGTAATACTGGATGCCTGCCCAGTTTCTTCATGCACCATTGTTAAAACTCTGTAATGGAGGGGCTATAACTTCCACACACACCTACTTGCTGGTAATCCCATCCATTAAGTTAAAAATACAGTTTTACTTTACCCTTCAGAGAAATGTGAGATAAATAATTTTTCATGGATGGTCCACTGTCACACTTCGCCTAGCTCCAGTTTATTTAATGACTCGAATATGCCTGGTGTTAAGATTTTTTTTCTGCCGGTTGGAGAAACAGTCAACCAGTCAGAGCTTTGCAGGCGGGATTAGTGTGGACGTCATCTTCCAACGTAGCTAGCTAGGTACTTTTACATCCATGTAAAATAGTGACACAAAATCTGGCTGCAGAAATGGTGCGGAAGTGTGGAAGAGATTGACACAGCTCTGCGAGTTGTTTTAAGTCGACTTACTGAAATAACAGCTCTTAATTCTGCATAGTACTCCAATGCTGTGATTTACTTTTAGCATTGACTGAAAATAACATTGGTGGGTATATTATACATTTTTGTCGAATATACTTCCTGCAAACCTTGAGAACCCACTTCAGCTCTCTGGTATAACAGTGAAGATTTGCCCACCTTAACTCACTCCGCTCTATAACAGAAAGGAAACCACACTGACTACGAGCAAGGAATCCATAAATTAATTCAAACCCTCCAATTGGCTTTAACTTAACTGCTGGAGCCAATAGCAGTGTCAGATATAGAAACGTGACCTTGACACTCTTGTAACCAAAATGGTGGGATTGATGATGTTGGTGAAGTAGCCTTTGAACTAGAACTCAATATATCAACCATTATCAGTTTATTCCGGTTGGGATCTAAGATAATTAGACGATTGATCGACAGACAAATAATCTGCAAATATTTTGATAATCAATTAATCATTTTGGGTAATTGTTCAAGCAAAAACAGTAGATAAATGCCAAACATTCTCTTTCTGCTTCTCAAATGGGAGCATTTGCTGCTTTTCTTAGTTTTTTGGACAATTTGAAGGCATTTTCAAAAAAAAAATGTAATATGTATGTAATTTTATATCAGTATATGTCAATCCATCAATATATCAAATATTTATATTTTTTATCAGCCTAAAAAATCAAGTATCAGTTAGGCTCTACTTTAAATGTTATGTATCTACTGCTCTAAAACTGAAATAAAGTTAATGCACTTGAAATGTAAACTAATGAAAACAATGAAACTTGCACCTACTAGGCAATGCACTGGTCTGCAATGTTCTGAAACCTGCTAGTTTACACCAATGCAACTTGTATCGTTTCCATAGCAACTACTCTCTGCATTTCTTGTAGCTGGACATAATTTGTAGCTTAAAATATTAATGAGGATAGGGATAGTGAGTTACTTGCTAAAGTTGCTTTTCTAGTATTGATGAAATGATGAAAACATAAAAAAACAAGAGGGTCGAGATAACCAGCTTTTTTCAACCCACCAGACATTTGTGCTAATTGGGAATAAAAGCAACCACAGCCTCCTTGGTTGTGATGAAGGTAGCAAAAGCATTGCTAGATGATTGCAACATCCTCACTAAAAGCAAAAGTAAACATGGTTCTTACATACAGTATTTAGCAGGTTTACAGTCTACTTTGAAACTCCCTCCCTCTGGTGGAGAGTGAATTCATTTTATCCTCTTCAGCTTTCATCTTCAGATCATTCAGATCAGTGTTTTTCATGCTTTTAATACATGTTGTGGGACTGGTAGATGAATGTGACATCCTCAGGCTTTATCCCAGGCCAGAGGGCCACTCCTTGTTGGTCCCTAGGTAAACAGCGGCAATTTCTGCTCATATTTTTCACAGAAAAAACATTAAAGTATGTTCTCTTAAGTGAGATACCTGCCATTTTTCTTTCACCTTTACTTGCCCTGTGTAAGAGCAACATTTTACATATGAATAAAACCTTATAGCCAAAGGCATGTTCAGATGGTAGTCATTCATGTATTATGTGAAAGGCCCATATACAAAGACCTTACTTCTTATGTCATAGTCACACAAAAAGCTGTAAATGAAAAGCCTGGCTCGCTCAGGGCCAGACTTACATCCTTCATACTATAATGCTAAATGTACTGCATATCTTCTGCACTGTACTTACTTATAGTGCTAGATAAATAAAGCCTTGACGTTGGCATGCTGGTGTGCATTCTTTTAAAGTATTGGCATTATGAGGGAGCTGCTCGTTGTGGTATGAGATGATGTTCTGCTTTTATGAGGTCATGAAAGATGCAGTGGGACACTCATGACTTTTTAATAATGTATATTTTTAATAGTGCTGTCTTCATTATGCTGACTAACACCTTTTTTGCTTTGTAGCTTTGAATCAAAGCAATAGAGCCTTTGAACTTTAGAAAAAAAATGCTTAGGTGTCCTCTTCTGTATGTGACTCTATGGTGAAATGCTGTGAAATGCAGGGATTGGTGTATTTCTATGGAAGCCTGTTGGTGATTTTAATATTGTGAAATCCAAAACTAAACCATTTAAAAAGCACCATAGATCTAGCTAATTTATGTGCAGGTATATAGCCATAAAATTATCTATAAGAAGCTGAATACTACTCAAGATAATATTTCAAAAACAAATTCCTTCCGTTTCACAGCCTTTAAAACTCAACCTTTACAGAACTTCCTGTTTAAAGCTATCAAATACTGTCTTGCCTGTAAAAAGTAGACCGTTTACCTGTGATGTTTGTGATGGCTTTATTGCATGCTTAGCTGGATATTTCATAATACTTTTTAATACACAGAGTTAACACAGTAACACACTGAACAGACAGAGGGCTAGGCTGTGTGCTGACATTTTCATCAAACAGTTTATGACACTGGGTTGCTTTCTTGGGATTATGCATATTCCCTATTGAGAAGCTGTAGTTGTCATTCATGTGTTGTGTGTTTTTGTCTCGTTGTGCCGGAGTGTAGCGGGCACATGGCGGTTTCTTTAGAGGTGTTTTGCCTCATGGTAATGGTTCTGTTTTTCATTTTCCTTCTAATCTGCTCTTTTTTTTTTTTCTTAGTTCCATCTTTTAATGAAACTGCTCTGTCTCTGTTTTGCCAGTCTTTAGAGAGTAACCACATGTAAGATGATTTGCAGTAGTTAAACTGTAACATCAAAGATGCCTTTATGTAGGAAGCTCTGTGACAAGCTTTCTTTGAAGATTGTTTGAGTATTTTTGTATAGTCGGACAGCGAGATGTAGTGATTGGATACAGTTTGCTCGCTGGAGTCACGCTGACAATGTTGCAAGTACATGGTATGGCATGGAAGCAGGCAGTTTGAGCCATACCTCATATACAGTCATTAGGAACAAGAGCACAATTTCCAGTGTGTGTATTTGGGGTTAAATGAATTAATAATTTGCAGAAATGATTCAACAGATTAATATGTGAATATGATCACATAGGAGCCAGAGTAAGTATTGCCAGAAGATAAATGCAGTAGTCTGTAATTCAGTGCTGGCCATGATATTCTGTCCTTATAGCATCCTTATAGATGTATCAGAAAAATCAGTATCAGTTTATTCAAGCATCATCTTGCTGCATCATCATCCTCATCACAGTTCAACATCTTCCTCCTCCTCCTCCTCCCTTTCTGTCCCCCTCCTTTCCCTCTCCGTCATCTTTCTTTCTTTTTTCTCCTTCCCCTCTTCTCCCTCTTTTCTTTCTCACTTCCCTCTTCCTCCTCTTCCTTCTTCTTCTCCTTCTTCCCTCAGTTTGCTGCAGTGCATCACTAGCAGGCACATTAACATCTCATCTCCATTTCCCAGCAACGTCCTTTCCTCTCCTTCTGCTTTTTTTTTTTACTACCTTCTGTTTTCACCTCCTTCCTTCCTTCCTTCCTTCACCTGCACCACTTCCACCACTCTTCCTTTAATTTCTACAGTATTTCTAAATGTCATTATTGGTGTTTGTTTTTTAATAGTGTTGTTAATTTTTTTACACACACCTGTCATTTCACCCCTCTGTCTTTTTATAGTACTCATTCTTTTCCCCAAGGATGTGATTATTATTATTAAAGGGAACACATCCTCTCCTCTCCCCTCCTCTCTTCTCCTGTGACGAGCTGTGCTGTACTGTTTCAAGGGAGTGGATGCCCTTGGTGTGACCGTGAGAGAGATGGGCTAAAGCTCTGCAGTAACAAGGCAGTGAGTGAGCAAGTTGCTTTCACAGTGTGTGTGTGTGTGTGTGTGCGTGCGTGCGTGTGTGTGTGTGTGACCCACACAGCACCAGTCTGCGTTATTTGTATAATGCAACTCAACCAGACAGGTCTGGTTAACATGCAGCCCAGGCTATCTATCCTCTGAAGCTCACCACCCCCAAATTCAGCCTTGTCTCTCCTCTTTCCTCCATCACTCTTCATCACATTCTTCCTGGTCACCCAATCGGACTCTCTTCTTCTCCCTTGAGCTAATCTTGCTTCACGGGCAATTTTTTTTCTTCTGTTTTTCACTTAATGTGTTGCTCACCAACACTGCTTCACTTAATTGAGTCTTCATCCGCTGGACAGGATTTAAGACCAGTTCTGACTCATGAACTAATGCAATATCAAAAAGGCAGAATGTGGATGGAAAAGGATATTGCAAGAACTTTTTTTAACTGGTAACTGGGAACTGGCACTGAAAAGGGAACATAGATTGTATTACCATAAGACTGTATTTTAGGGGCAGTCATCTCCAGCTGCTGTATTTTCAAGTCCCATCCTGAAGACATCCATTTGAATAGAAATGGCTAATGACAGAGTGGTACATTTTATTACTACTAAAAGGATTGAGGCTCTTGTCTGATTACTTCCTTGAAGGTGTCATTCATGATTCGTCTCTCTCTCTCTTTTCGCCATCTTTATCTCTGTCTCTCTGTCTGGCTTTTTGTACCCTGTTTTTCTCCCTCTATCTTTCTCACTCTGTGCATCTCTCTGCCCCATCCCAGACTGTGTTGTAACCAAGTGACGACGAGGAACAATGATCAGCATGGGGTTAGTTAGAAATGTGTTATACATGGAAGCATTTAAATTTCATTGTTGCACTGTAAGGAGTTTAGCTTGATGGATTAGCATCGTCAAACTTATTATTGTTTAAAATTAAGTGTTTAAATCTCATGGTTTATAATATACCTACACTTTGGAGAAAAATGTCACCTGAGTTTGAACACTGATGAACGTAACTGTCACAGTTTCCAAACAATAATTTTGTAAGGAAATATCTAGATTTGTTGTACTTCATGATTACAAATTGTACCTTGTAATGTGAGCCTTAATGCCAGCAATCACTTTGTGTGTAACAGTTATGTATTTATTATTTGTAGCAACATGTTCTTGTTTGCATTTGCTCTAGCTTGTCTAAATGTTAGAGCATTTAACCAAAGAGAATGAAAATAGCTGTAATGCAAAAGGATTATTTAGTCAAAAACAATACAGATTAAAGATGTTTTGTTCATGCTAGCTTAATAGCCCAATCTTATTTAACAAGCACAGGATGTAGGCTAAGAGCTGCTTTGTGTGTGTGTGTGTTTTTAGGGTTGTACTTGTAGCCTGTGTGAGCTAGCATTATTCTCAGTGCCAGGCAGATCAGTTGCATAGCAACAAGAACTTTTTGAGGGAAGGAAATCTTTCACCAGTGGAATGTGTCAAGCACAAGAAAAGTAAAAATGGAAAGAGAGAGAGAAATACATACTGTACATACCCCCAAATTCCCATCTCCAGGTTTATAAAAAATCACATAAAACACATAGATTGAAAGAAATCAAAGTCTAACTGAGATTAATCTCTAGAAATAAATTACAATACAGCAGAAGATCTTGTTTAAATATAACTTTGAAAATCAGAACATCACATAACAGCTGACTATTGTTATGCACTGCATAACTTATCAAATGATCTTATTCAAGCACTGTAGTGTACACTTTCTTCTTACATAAGTGCTCAAGGGACGTAAATATAGTTTTAATGTTAGCAAAAGTAATTTAAAATAGAGACTCACCCACACAAACTTTGAGAGAGCAGGGAGAGGTCAGTTGAAATGTTCTGCAACAGAAGTAATGGTAACATAAAGTCTTCAAATGCCAATTTAAATGCAAAAAATAGTGGAGTGGACAACAGAACCACATGTTTCAAGACTGGCTAGACAAGCTGATACGGCAATCTGCAAAACACCTTCACAGAAAATGAATCCATTTAAATGAAACCTGAAAGCAACAGTTTTTACAATAATTTCCAAAGTTCTTCATATTGTGGGAAAATTGATTTATTGTCATTATCATTTTCACAACAGTGTATTGGAAATCATCATAGTCTTAAAATGTGTATGTTTCACATACATGTGAACACTTACAGGCTGTATTGAAGTGATGTTATGTGCTGTAAAGCTGCAGGAGTGGCTGCAGCAAAAAGTGGCATTAATGACCCTGTGGAGTGCGTACACAGCAAAACTTGTGTGTGTGTGTGTGTGTGTGTGTATTTTTTGAATGGTGCCAGAGGTCCGAGCCGAATCCAGTTAAATAATCTTGTTTCTTGCAGAAGATTACGTCCCTATTTCTGACTTTATATCCTGTTATTCTGATCTTTTTACTGTTTTTTAGTGAGATTGATCAGCTGTAAGTGATGATATACTAAATGACATTGCAGAGCTTCTCACATACTGTCCTGCATTTCATTAGTCATTAGCAGGGTGTGGAAAGAAAAACCTCTTTGCATATCTAGTGTGGTTACATTAAAAATGCCATGTCACTGCAAAGTGTAGTAACAACTAAAGAAACTGGTCATCAAATCTTAGATCTAAAGTTGGTGAGAACCATAAATCTCATGCCATTTATATTTTTGCCCTGAGTACAAATGAATCACTGTATTGTAACAGAAATTTTAGAACAGACAACGGCCATGATACTTACTTTGCAGGAAGTACCAGTTAGCCAACTGTGTCTCAGTAATGCGTATCTACAGTATGGAGTTCGTCTCAGTCATATAAGCTTGTTCCCTCTTGTCTCTACAGACATGAACATGCATGAGACAAGCTATACATACTCTCATTTTGCAGTATATTTCTGTCTCCTCCCTGACTTTATCTCTATTTTAAATGTATTTGTGTTGCTCAACAGTTTGCTGACATTGTTAGCTGGTAAAGTGACACAGATAACCTCAAACTACCTAATATGACATGTGTTTCTTTGCTGTGTTGTCATGGCTTGATTATATTTCTGTTACTAGTAATTCTTTCTGCAAGGCGTTACTGTTGCTGTTTCTCTTTAATAATTTCTTCCTGGCTGCTTTGTATTTTTGTTTCTATCTTCTTCTATTCACAAGTGACTTATAGGTATATCTTTCAATTAACTTTAGACAGAATTGTCAGGATGAGAAAATGTCTGGCTGATTGTTTTCCCACCATTAAAGTTTGAAGTAGGAGTCAATCATTGGATCAGAATACCTAAAGAGTTAAGACTTACAGTTTTTTTCCCATGTCACTCCATCTTTCCTCCTCTGCTTTCTTTCAAACCAGTATTCTCACAATTTTGTATATATAGTTTTTTGGTTGTTTTTACTCCATGACTATGGTTGTTCCTTGCACCAAGCGTTTTGTTGGCTTTGTAATGTACGTCTACTTCACTGAGATGTTTAATTCAAATTTCCTGAACAATTCAGAATGATGGGTGAGGGATGTTGTCACATTGTGAGCACGTTTCTCTTGTCAGTGGTGGGATGCAGCACAGCAGCCTAAATAGACCTGTCTCCTCTTTACTCTACCTGCTACCTTTGCACTAGAGCTGTTATTTAAAGCCACAAGTCATAAAATTTGATTTCAAATAAAACACTATATGATGAAAATGTGTGAGAGGGAATATTGGATTTTTCTTGGAGGGAGATTGGCAGATAATGAAAAAAGAGACAGGATGCAATACAGGGCTTCAAAAACAAACACTAAAAAGTTTTTTCCCCTTGTATTTCTTATTCCTTACTCATTTCTTTTTCACTCAATTCCCCATTCAGCTCAGTTCAGTTCAGTTTATTCACAAAACAGTTCAAATGCAGGTACAATCACATAAGACATAATGGAAAAATGTTAAATGGGACACCCTGATAAGCTATCTGAAGCTTGAGCTTGAGCTCAGAAGCTAAGCATATGGTATTATAAAGTAACATTTACAACCTACAAAACACTAATGAAAGTACCTAACCCTAAAAAACATTTATTCCATCAGTATAAAGACTGATTAAATAGGTAAGATATAATAGATAGAGACATATGGGAGACATATTGCGTTTAGATTAACTGAAATTAGGACTATTTAGAAGGTCTGGCCAAATTGTAACTCAACACAACCTGCACAAGTCATTCTCATTGTTGCTTGCGGATGAAGACACCCGGTGCAGTAACTGTGTGCATGGCTGGCAGCAGACCTCTTGATAGTTTCATACTGTAGGTAATGTAGCATGGTCATAATCTGCACTGGCACTGCTTCACACATCAGTCATTTGAACAATGTATAAGAGTGGCACAAGTATATTGCAGTGATGTGTTGCACACAGTTTTATGTGGCTATAAATTTGCTGTTGGTCTTTGGCGCTTGTATTTTTTAATAAGAGTCATATGTTTCAATGCTTTTTGACATATTGTGTACAGTTTTACCGTAGGTTTTCAACCAGTTCTCCGCTGTAAAATATGTTACCAAGGTTCACCACATTACAGCAGCATGACCTGGTTGACCCAACAATAAAATTGGGGGGAGGGAGGATAGATGGGCTCTGTCTGCCCATCAATCTGTCACACACAAAGCTGCCATGCCAGTAATCAAATTTTAAGACACCTCCAGGGAATAATGCATGTCATTATTCATTTCTGGCATTCTATAAATTACACTGATTGGCCTAAGGGAGCCCTGCTCTGTTTAATTGTTTATATGTCATACTCAATACATTGGGATCAGATCCAAATGCAATGTTTAAATTGTAAAAACATGTTTAGCATTTACTTCACAAGAGCTACTTAATTTCAGTTACATTTCAGTTCACACTTGATCATGTGGAAGGCTAATAGATGGCATACATTTTTGACAAACATGCAGATGTTCTCTGACTTTAAGGTTGTACTGACTCAGACACAGAGATGGACAGCAAGTAATAGACAATAGACAAAACTGTAGGCAGCATAAACTTGTCTCCATGCACTCAGATAATTCTGTCTACACCTCTGTGATAACTCTCGTCTCTGCTGTCCTGTCCTGCGGTCGAGAGAGCTGGCAACCGTTCAGTGTAATGACTTGGCTCTAATTAATTGAGTGTTTAAAAAAAAAAAAAAAAAGGCCCTTGAAAAGTTCCCCTCTCTTTAAAGCAACTAATTTTAGACGAGAGTGTGAAAGTGCAATAGTGTTTATTCGTGGATAGTGAGCGCAGTGAGTTCTGTTAATTGTATTGGACAGTAAGGTTGAGGCAATTCCAAGGTGTTGTACTCTGTATGTACCTTTACTCTTTCAAATTTGTCACTGTCAACTGTTTGTAGCATTAGGGCACTGAAATTAGTTAGAAAAGGCTGACACCAGCCACTGGTGTCAGTTAAAATAAAGTTAAACTAAAATGCATCCAGCATCATATTCAAGACACACTCGCCTCATAAATAAAGCATGAGCTTACACAAAGCAGTTGTCTACCACTGGCCTGGTTCCCATCCCAACACGAGGGATAAGGTTGTACTTTTTACACATGACAAAGTTAAACCGAAGTGTATCTCAGTAGTTGAACATTTCAAACAAGTGGACTCATTACTGTTTACACTTTGTATTCCAATGGCAGTAGTTTCAACTCAAAGCTAATTGGTGTTAGCTTATGGTTAAAGGTCCATGTGATGGTCTGTAGGTGAGCATGCTAATATTTGCTAATTTGAACTAGACTCTGAGGCTGAGGTTTGTTAGTTTGCAGGTTTTTCTTCTTAAGCAATCCATCCAATAGTTTTATTTTGATATTTCAGTGTGAACCGAAGTGGTGAGCCGGTAAAAAAATGGTAATTAAAGGAACCTCACTTGTTGTGAGAACTATTACTCTCTGTACTGATGTAATGAACAGCTCACTAAGGAATAATATGGTGGCCTACATTATATTCTACATTAGTAATTCAGACCAAATATAGAAGAAGAAGCAGCTTAATGGCAAAACGCAGAGTTCAGTGATCTCTGTAGGAAATAGCATTTTCTGTTCCCTACCAGCAAAGGTTAGAGGGCACATGTATGCATGCATGAATTTAGAACAGAAGATGGTAGATATTTAGTGCTGGTTTACAGTTGAAGGATAATATGGCATTCAATAAAGGGTGAACAGTATATATTGTGTGCAGTTTCAAATTGTGACAATAGATTAGACTAGTGTTTGCTTACATACATAAAGAGATACATTGTCTTTGCATTGGGTTTATCTTTCCTATGATAAAGTGACTTCTTTATTTATTTTGCCTCAAAAAGTAAATCCCATCCTTCCTTGCCTCCATTAAAGCTGACAGTGACAACCCTTTATAGCAATATTGACTGATAATCATAATGTGTTCAGATTCCACTGATTTCCCCTCCAGCTGATCTCAACAGAACATGACTGTTTTATAATGTAGAGGGACAGCACCTTTAATCTGATGCCTTCAAGCAAATTGATAACTGTTTATTTTTCCTCAAGAAAAGAAGCATGAGGGTTTTTACAAGAGTCCTAGAGTCAAAATCATATTACTATTATTTGTCTTTACTACATAGTGTAAAGACAAATAATAGTCGATACTCTTGTTTGTTTTAATTTGAATTAAACCAGGAAATTATGTAAATACTCCTAATAATGGAAATAATGTACAAAAGCGCTGCAATAAAAAAGTATGTAAAACATAATACACATTGTCGAGTCTTGCTGTGAAGACTGTTGTTCAGCTGTGAATGAACTATATTCACTCACAATTGGCTGCATCTATTCATGTGCATGTTCCAGTCTTTTTATAAACTATCTGGAATTGTCCAGCTTACAGACATGCAAGACTGATTAATCCTCTGCCACAGCTTACTCCTCACACCTCACCTCAACCAGGCATTAATTTCCCCTGGAAATGGGGGAATAAGAACTGAATATATGGCTATTTAGGAGGGAGTGCATGTGTCGAGAGGGAGAGGAGATAAATGGAAAAGGGAAAAAAAAAAAAACGAGGAAGCTAGGGTAGATTAATGGCTTTGGACACCCGGCTTTTCTCGTCTGTACCTTACTGAATCCCCTACCAGCTGAACAGATTTCAGTGGCAGGCAGCTTTGTTAGATTATCACTACAACAATGTGTTTTTTTAAGAATTAGCTCTGCGCTCAGGGGTCAACCAATCAGGAACAAAGACCCCCACCAGCAAGGTTGATGGGTTTCCCCTGCAAGAATTGTCTCTAGACTTTTATCCAAACCTCCTGTACATGTAGGGATGGTTTGGAAAAATAAAATAAAACCTTTTTTTTTTCATCTCTATAAAACAAGTGGATCTCAATATGACCATGAGTAGTACAGGCTCTATGTTGTAAAGACCGTTTAGGTCCAAGAAAAGATATGATATAAGATTTAAATATGCTGTTAGACATTTAGCTAACTTTTAGTGCAAACAAATTCATTATTATTTTATTACTTTAGCAGTAACTTGTGACCAATTCAAAAACTAAAAAAAGATTTCAAGCTGTATTTTTGTACAGGTGTAAGTAGAGAGCTAGCTAATCCAATCACACCAAGTGCAACTTTGTAAAAAGTCAATTACCGACATGGGGAGGTAGAAAAGTAAAAGCTCTGTTTGATGTGGATGTCTCAACAGAGAGCCTTAGTCTTTCACCCACACATACAATTACTTCTCACCAGACTCTTTACAACCTTCTAAAACCTCTGCATTAGCACTTGTTGTTAGGTGTTAAGAATGGACCATGTGGTCATTCATTAATATTTCAGCACCACCACAAGTGCTGAGCCACCAACCTCTGCACAGTTTCTGCACCGCCATTCAGCCTGGGAACATTTTGTTCTGATTTACAGAGGGACATAATGGCAAGATAAAATAAAGTGCCCTTACTGAATCCAGTGAAGTAAGGATTAGGTAATTATTGCATTTATATAGCCTGGTGATGGTTAAGTTCTGGCTGCCATTCATGCTCCAAAATCTATCCAAGCTGCTATATCCTGTGTGATAAAATGGCTCAAGGAAACGTGAAGCATTTTAATAAAATGTATTTATTTTAGTGGACCAGATAGGCTGACATTTTTGGTCAGCCTGTGGTTTCCCTCCAGAATGGCGCAAAGTGACGTTGTGGCAAAGTGAAGTTTGACTCTTACAGTTACCCATACTTCTGACTTTTTTTTTTTTTTTTAGCATTCTGAATTTTTTTTTTTATTCCCACTTTTTTTTTTTTGCATTCGGACATTTTTTTTTATTCCCACTTTTTTTTTTTGTATTCTGACTTTTTTTTTTTACTTAAATTTTTAAAAAAATAATACAATAAAGTCAGAATTCTGCCATAAAAAAAAAAATTCTAAACTCAAAAAAGAATTTCACACGTGTCCCTAATCCTCTTCCGTAGTATACCTATTGCTTTTTAAATCGGCTATGATTACAAATCCTTTGACATAAATATCTTTACTATAATGAATGCATTGTTTAGCTTAATTAGTGAACTCATTAGAGGGGGTTTGCTCCCTGCTGCTAAGACAAGTTTGAGGAAATTATTTAACAATAAAGATCCAGAAACATGGGGGAAGAGGGATGGTATGACAACAGTCCCATACAGAACTCAAACCAGGGGACCTGTGCTACGTAACAGAAGACAAATTGTAACTAACTCACAAATCTCCTATATTTGACACCAACAAGTACAGCCTCAGTTGAAAAAGGTAGAGTGAGCTGCTGTTTTTATGTTCTTCCGGCACTATCTGTCATCGTGTAATGTCCCCTTCTCCTCTGTCTACCCTTGCCTCTGGGTTTGGTATGCAGAAAGCCTAGCTAAAGAAAATGTGACTTCATTTGAGTTCACCCCAACTGTCGGCAGTGTTGGGGAGTAACTAGTTACATGTAACGGCGTTACGTAATTCAATTACAAAATAAATTTAATTGTAATCCGTTACAGTTCCTAAGAAAAATATGTAATTAAATTACAGTTACTAATCATAATGTTGCTGATTACAAAGGGGTTAGATCCAAATATATATTCTTTCGGTAAAAGGATTATTCATTCTATTCATTTGTCCCGACAGCAACACCTTTCAGTGCTGGAGATTCAAAAATACATTCCTCATGAAAACAGAAACAGGCTCTAACATTACTGTACAGTGTAAAGTTTGTTTACCAGGTGAAAATGCTGCCAACATCAAAATCCTCAATGTCAAACCTGAGGAAACATCTACAGGTCAGTTCCTGTAACCGCAGTCAGTCACAAAATAAAGTATCCTAGGCCGACCTCTTGTCTCACCACGTAATGTAGCTCTATATTTAGCTCGCTGT